>PVJD01017609.1:0-16989 GCA_004026545.1 Mormoops blainvillei | reverse complement strand
TCCACTGTAACTTACTTTTATCCTAAACTTGTCTGTAAAAAATTAACCTATAAACCTTAAATTGAACAGTTTACATTAAGTTCATTAAACCCAGCTAAAAGTATGAGAAATTTGCAATAAATGCTAGATTTTTAAAAATAACATTATTTTATGAGTGACCATAGTTCTTTTGTCAAAAGTTAATGAATAACTACTTTCCCATTTTATTTATTTTCTCAGTGAAAATAGGGTATTTCAAGTAATTAAAGTAATTAAAAACATGCCTTTATAAGTCTATGTAACTTGTTAAGATTATAACAAGTATATCAAATCATTATCATTCAATACTTTCATGTGAAAAATTCTCTTGATTGGCATGGTAGAAGCTGTAGATACATAGAGCATGTAAGACTTTGCCTTACAAATTCATTACCTACTGTTATGTGTTGAATTGTGTCTCCACAAAATTCATATGTTGAAATCTCAACCCAGAGTAAGACTGTGACTTATTCAGAGATCATGGAGATAAGGTCTTTCTATAGATAATTAAGTTCACATGAGGTCATTAAGGTGGAATTCACTGGTGTTCCTATAATAACAGGTGATTAGGACACAGCCACGCACAGAGAGAACACTGTGTGATGACACAAGAAGATAGCCATCTTCAAGTCAAGAAGAGAAGCTTCAGAAGAAGTCAACAGCTGCAAAACATTGATTTCAGACATCTAGCCTTCAGAACTATGAATAAATAAATTTCTATTATTTAAGCCATCCAGTCTGTGATGCTTTTTATGGTAGCCTTAATGTCTTATTTCATTTGGGCTTCTATAATAAAAATACCATGGACTAAGTGGTTTATAACCAATAGATAATATTTTCAAAGTTCTAGGGGCTGGGAAGGCCAGGATTAAGGGACCGCACATGAAGGAATGGTTGAACAGATTCCCGGGAACCTCTTTATAAGGGTTCCACCCTCATGGCCCAATCACCTCCTGAAACTCCACCTCTACAAACTATCACATGGAGAGTGCAAGAACTGATATACATGTGGATTCATTTAACATTTTTCCTCATTTAAAAAGTTATATTAATTGTGTGTGCTTAATAAAAAAGTGGCAAACAGTACCATGGGTCTTATGTCAATGTGTAGAAGCAAAATGGTTGGCAATAATAGCACATGTTGCGTTGGAGGGGGTTGTAACTGGTGTAGTAAATTAAAAATGCACAGATTATGACCTGCTGAATGAAGAGGCACAAGCCACCCATTAAGGGTTATCAGGTAGCTCCTTCAGCATTTGAGCTGCTACTTTGGGGTTGTGAAAATCTCAAGGTTGTTTGACTGAAGGCATAGTTTCAATACACTCACAAAAGGAAATAAAGTCACAATATTTATTAGTTACAGATCCCAGGGCTGGGGATATAATGAGCCAGGGGGGTGGCAGTCCTCCATTACCAGGTCACCGAGGAGCAGGAGATAGAGCGCAAGGGTGGCATGCACCTATTACTTGTAAGGTGGTTGGGGTACACGATGTCAGCTCACGATGTCAGCTCTAAGTAATTACTATAAAAGGTGGCTCAGGAAAAGTAAAGTGGGAATTTGTGGTTAGCATACTAAGCTAGGGTCCTTATCTAAATGTCTAGATTCTGAGTCTCATGCTACAAAATACTTGGGCAGCAACTCAGAGTGGTGTTCTCATTATACATGGGAATGGAAGGATACTGTTGGAAGGCTTTTATACTTATACCATATAGGAAGTGGTAACACATTAAACAATTTTTGAAACACTATCATTCATTCAATGCTTTCTGTGTTTCTCTTTCTGTTGAAAGGTTTTCCTGCCTGAGATTCCTTTCACCTGATTTGTGTGTTTTCAAAATGTTCCTCAGTGATTTGTGAGGTGAATGGGGAGTCAATACAGGATTTTTTTAAATTTGGACTATCAGCATATTTTAATATCTATGCTTTGTAAAGATTTAGTTAATTTGATGTTTATGATGAGTTTGAACAGTGCTCTTCAATTTTCATGTCCTCCCTGCTCTCACCGCCCCCCAAAACACACACAAAAGAAAACAAAAATCCCACTTCTATAATGAAAAGATACCTTATATTTTATCACAGATATTTATTTTTTCTGTATCATCATTAAATAATGCTTAAGCTTCTTGAGGTTAGACATTTAATTGTTCCTGTATTTGAGAGCCTAGGGAAAAAAAAATAGGTCAAAACAGTTTTAAGAAATATTTATGGCTCAATTTTTTTTGCTTAACTTCACAATATGTACAAAGTAAGAGTAAAAAAAGCTTAATTTCTTATTAAAGCAATTTTGGTACATCAAATAAACCAAATAACATTTCAACAGGAAAAGTATCTCGGCCTGAATTGCCTTAATTAGACATTTGTATTGATCAAGTTGAATATTTAATGGCTTTATTTCACAGGTAGTGATGGTAAATTTAATGGCTCAATCCCAAGAGAGGATTTTGTTTAATACAATTAATAAGAAGGAAAACCACTTTCATTTTATCAGAAAGAGTTTTTATCATTCAATTTAATCTACCTAATGATATCCAGGCATTGTTAGTGAGTTGATATTTTTATGTATATTCAGAACACAAGGGAATATCAACACAGGTTTTTACAATCAAGGAAAAGAAAGAGAAAGTTGATATAAGTACTGAAGTATCTGCAATAAGAGGGAAAAATCTGTATATGTATGAAGTAATTAGGAGTCCTTCCTTCAGCAGGAAAATTTCCAAGTAATTATTTCCTTGGACTAATGAATGCTACTTCCTATGTAGGCAACACTTCTATGTTTTACAAAGTGCTTTGTATTATCAAACATTTATTGGACCTTTTACTTGTACAGGAAGACTATTTTATTTGTTTATCTCCAAGTAAGTTTGTTGACTATTCCATGATCATTTCACATAATGCAAGATTTGAGGAATTGAAGCAGACACCCATTTAAAAAATGAATGGACACCATAAACAAAACCTCTTTTACAAGTTGTTTTGGATCAACGATTTAATATATTCAGTTATTAACTTGTCATATTTACCTTTATTCACATCCTTAAATACTGTATATGTGTTACATGAGTTACTTTTTGATCATTCAGTGCTCATATCCTCCTGTGTAGTTCTTATAACTACAGTGTCTTCATAGCAATTTATTATACCACTTAGCATATTATGTTACATTTCATACTGTAAAAGTCATTTATTTTTATTTTTTCTTATTTTCTTAATCTTCACCTAAGGATAGTTTTTATTGATTTGAGGCGGGGTGGTGAAGAGAGAGAGAGAGATGACTCAGTTGCCTACTGTATGAACCCCCACCAGGAACCGAATCTGCAACCTAGGTGTGTGCCCTTATTGGGAAATGAACCTCCAGCCAACTGAACAACCCAACCAGGATAAGTGATTTATTTTTAATTCTCACTTTTATTTGTTCTTCTACCCAACAAGTATTTATTGTGTGAACTATATGTTAAGTAGTATGTTGGAAAGTTCTTGAGGTAAGAAAAAAAGCAAATGTTTGTTTCCCCATACTTGTGAATTATTAACATTTTCAAATGAATGGTAGGAAACATAGATAAATTAATTAATAAAGTTCTGCCCCCTAGTGTCTTTCTAAATGCATATGGAGTTTTCTTTATAGTTACTAACAAGAATAATTTTTGTTTGTTTAATAAAATGTAGTATTTGTAAACTTATAAAGTGGTAGTGGCAGGAACACTCAAAATTCAAACATGAAACCATTAACTCATAACTAATCCTTTATTTCTCACAAAATTAAATGGTAGACATTTTGAGAATTTTCTTGCAGTCCTGGATGTGTTCATAATTTTATTATGTAATTTGTAATAATCACTATAACCTAGTCGGTTTGTCTTTATCCTCACTTCCTAATTTATGGGAATGTACAAATTTATGTACATTTAACAGACAACTTATTTCAGTGACTATGAAATTACTCAACTGCATTGTGCATCAAGTTGCCATTATTACATTTTGCAACTGAGCCATGAAAACAATGAACACTGGAATTAGAAACCAAAAGTAAGAAAAATATGAGTAATAATAAAAAGACCGTTTACATTAAGAGATGTGATTGGCAAAATGTTGACATGTAAATATTATATTCAAAAACATATTTCTAGCATTAATTAAAGGAAAGACAATTCTTAAAATATCAGGTGTATACACCTGTCAAAAGAAGAATGAAACAGAAAGATAGAGCACAGTTAAAAAGCCAAAATGGTTCCTAACTGAAATAGCACTTATGACTTAAAAATTATATATAGGTATTTAATAAAATCCATAAATTCTTCATTAACTACAACCATGCCTCTATGTTGGTGTTAGTTGGACCTATATATTCAATCTCTCTTAAATAATAACCCAACCCTGACCAATG
The DNA here is from genome assembly GCA_004026545.1 of Mormoops blainvillei. Lineage (NCBI taxonomy): Eukaryota > Metazoa > Chordata > Mammalia > Chiroptera > Mormoopidae > Mormoops > Mormoops blainvillei. The sequence goes on along the minus strand of PVJD01017609.1, from coordinate 12,589 downwards.
GTTTCCAATACTATGTATTTTTCAATGACTTTCAAATATTTCCTTTTTAATACATCTCTGCTAGACCAGAAACAAATCAATTTTATAACCACCTCTTAAGTCTCTAATTCAGTCAGACTCTTCATATCTAATGGTTTTCCATGTATTTGTTTATATCCTAAAATGTATCTTTTCCATGAAATTTTTTACCTTGATGAATAGCCTTTCTTCTTATACAAGCATCCAGATCAGAAACCCGTGAGTTACTAAATCTCCTTTTTCAAGACCTTAATACATGAGACAGGCATCAAAAGAGACACAACGATTTTATAGGCAGGCATTAGAAATACGGTCAGAAACAAAATTCATTGCTCCTATGTCAAGCCCAAATCTCTTTTTAGCAAGCAATTGCAGATATAAATTATATTTCTCCTTTAGCAGTTCTCAAAAAATATTTGATTAAGAGTTTGGAAACACGATAGCAGCACACAGCAGGTGATGCCTACAAACACAACACATCACCTTACTACTAGCCCCGCTCACATTTTTTCCTTAGTAGAGCCCCTTACTTGTTTTGGGCACTAAGTAGCCTTATGCTTTAGGGGAATCTCTGCCTCTTCCTTAGCCCAATATAATGAATCAAGGTTAGTAAAGCCAGCAAAATGATTTTTGAAATGAGAATGCACTACAATTTTGACTATGTGTTGAATTCTAATGTGAAGCTTGGGGGAAAAATCTTGCACTTAGGCACAAGACTGGCCTACAACATAGTAAAAGACTGTAAGAAAAAAATGTACAAGTTGTGTTGAAACTTGAGGTAAAATATATCTTTTAGATAACCAGAGGAAGGACCTATAGGGAAGGAGTTCTTAAGTAAGTTAGCCTGTTCCTTAGAGCAAAGCATGCAAAGACGGAATAGTGGGGAAAAGAGAAGCTGAGGCAACAATAAACATGATGAATCTCATCTAAATATTTAAAAAGACTGACTTCAAAAAATGTAATGGTAAGAGAGAAAATTGCAATATCTTCGTATTATCTCCATCTTTGCAAGTGGATACCAATGGAACTTAGAGTTTTAAGTGACATTAATAAGGTCAAAAAACAGGAAGTGATAGAGCAGAAACCTGGAGCCAAATCTTCATACCACCTTGCAGAGTGATGCAGACTGAACAGGATGAGAGATAATGGAGAGAAAGCAAAGTTGACAGCTCTCTCAGCAAAACTCCTTTTGGAGTTATGTCTAACTTAGGGCCTTGATTAGACAGTAGTGGTAGGGATAGAATGTGAAAGACAACTTCTTGAGACATGCTAATGATGAAAAGGTTAAAGCTGTTAAGAGAGTAAACATATGCGGATGGTTCAGTTGGAAGAGTCCAAGATGGCAGAGGCTGCATGCTATTGACAAAGAAAATGACTTAATAATGATAAGAATGATGGTACTGGATTAAGTTTTAATGCTTTTTGCCATGTATATAATAGACACTCATTGTAAAAAATAAGATATATATATATAAATAAAGATTCTTAAAAATGACACTGCCTTATGACCCAGCGACTCCACCTTTGAGAATTTCTTTGGAGAAACACAAAACACTAATTTGAAAGAACATAAGCACCTGTATATTGATTGCAGTGTTATTTATAATAGCCAGGATTTGGAAGTAGGCCAAATGTCCATCAGCAGAAGAGTGAATAAAACAAGTGTGGGACATTTACACGACGTAACACTACTCAGACATAAAAAAGAAGCAAGTAAAAAATTTTACCCTTTGCAACAACATGGATGGACCTGAAGAACATTATGCTAAGTGAAATAAGCCGGTCAGAGAAAGACAAATATCATCTGATTTCACTCATATGTGGAATCTAAGGAACAAACTGAATTATCAAGCAAAACAGAAGCAGACTCGTAGACAGAGAGCAGAATAGCAGCTCTTGGTGTAGGCACTGAGTGGGAGATCAGGGGTGAGAGGATTGAGCAAAAAGGAAGCAGGACTTTAGACATGGACAAGAGTGTAGCAACTGCGTGGAGGAGCGGATATAAGGGGGATAAACGGAAATGGAAGAAATGCAATAAAAATAAATTTTAAAAATTAAAAAAAGATTAAAAAGTTTTTAATACCTCCATTTTTGTCCCACTTACCCCCTCAAAATCAGACATGTTAAGATCAGTGCCTGAAAAATACATATTCATTGCATAAAGGAATTGCACCATTGGTAGTATTATTATAACAGCAATTAAGTAGCAGAGCAGGAATTTAAATGTCTGCTTTCCCAGAGAACATTTTCTTAGTAAACATGATCTAGTTTAGAGAAACAAAAATCCATATTATAATGAGTAATGATTTCCTAGGTCCTTGTTTATTTTGTGTATGGAGGATTTTTCATGTGGATGGCTTATATATGACACATAATTGTAAAATTGATCTGGCCATTCCAAAAGTATGTGCAACTTTAATTATAATCAAAATTATAAGAGATGTAATGAACTATTTTGATTCCTTATCAGTTTTGGATTACTCTGATGGTTAATTATCTTATGGGGTGACCTAAACTTTTACCGTCATATCTGGAAATGAAAAAGTGAGGGGACCAAGGACTAGTGAGAAAAGCATTTGAAGGCTCTCTGCTTCTCTTAGGAACTCCTCACTGTGACCTGCATCATGGGAATGTGGCCTTTCTTATACTGCCATGGCGGTCTGACCTTGCCAGTTACTCTTCTCAGGGACTCTTTCTTCATTAAATGTTCTCAGACATCCCTTTAATGAGAGCTCAGTCTAAAGTAACTTCAAAAAGTGTGAATAGATATTCACAAATGGAAGAATGAAAATACCCTGAACTCAGATGCAATAAGATATTAAATTCAGCCTTTCCTAAAGCTCTTTACAAACATTAGCATCTGTAATTAATCCTCCCAATTTCCCCATAAATCATATTTAATTATCCTTAATTTACAAGCATAAAATGAAAATATCAAGGAAATGTGTGGCATGCATTGTCAGACAAATCTTTTTAAGCACAACTTTCAGCATGTATGCCCCTCAGGAGCCCTCAGGGGTTCTCCCCCGTCATTTTAAAATCCTACTATTTCTGCCTTTATAATCTAGTAGCACTCAACACATGCCCTTGAGTCTATGGATTCAGGTCTCTTGATTGTTCCTTCCCTTTATACGTGTTTTTATTACGGGGCAATCTTTATCATACATTCACATTCTGGCATCAACTTCAAATAGCCTATCTTCTCTGCTGTTGTACAGAGAATTTCTTATGTAAGAGAATCTGATGATAACTTTCCCCTCTTGATATCTTCCATTTATTGGTAAAGTAGGCTTGCTAGGTAGGAAGATGTCTTTTTCAAATTAACTCTATATAATGTTGTTTATTGATTATATGGTTAGTAACCTTCTAGGGGGGTTCTCAAATACCTTCTTTCGTTCTCACTATTATCCCATGAAGTTGTCCCATATTGTTACTGTTCTACAAAAGAGGATAAATTGCCTTTGTGTCAAATATGGGAACAAGACAGTTTTTCTGACATGAATGTTTAGTGTAAGTATTGTATTTTCAGCCTAGAAGACTGAATAGATAGTCTTATAGATAGCTTCTCTACTCTGAGAGAGTCCTCAGCTTGTCTATACAACTAAATAAACTTATGGGTATACTTCAACTTTATAGTTTAGGAGTAAACACAGAAAACAGAACCAGTTGTGTTAAAAACTGCTGCCAGTAAGGCTCAAAATACCAAACTTACTTTATCATAGATACATCTGTTTTCTAAGTACAACAGACTGAGTGGATTTAACAACAGAAATATATTTGCTCACTATTTTGGAAGCTAGACGTCCAAGATCAAAGTGTGTGTAGGACGGGTTTCTGATGCCTGCGCTTGGCTTATAGGTAACCTTCTCCTTAGGTCTGCACCCAGTCTTCCTCTGTACATGTCTCTGTCTTCATCTCCTGTTCTTGTAGGAATATCATCACAATGGGATTAGAGTTTACCCTAATGGTGTCATCTTAGCTTAATTACCTCTTCAAAGGCTCTGTCTCCAAATATAGTCACATTCTGAGGCACGGGCATTAGGACTTCCATATATGAATTTTGGGGGATGCAGTTCAGCTCATATAGACTGAATAAATACTTAATTTAGTAGTGAAATATAGATTTAAGTTCATTCCAAGGAATAATTTATACACAGAAAATCTGGTTAAGCGTCCACTCTTAACAAGTTTTTAATATAATCATTCTATGAAATGGAGATATTTCAGAGAAAATAAATTCAAAGACAAATTGATATAGGAAGAGATAAATTCATGCCAGGAGTTTTCACAAGTGGAAGAATGAAAATACCCTGATTTCAGATGCAATAAGATGCCGTTTTCTACAGAAATATAATCCCATTTGGCAGAAGATCAAATACAGAGAAAATTTAGAATGTATTTGCTTTTGTTCATTTATCCATCTGTCTATATAAACCCCATGACATTGTTTTCCAAATAGAAACCTACCAAGGCCGGAAGCATGGTGCTGGCTTGATTGAGCAGCACTTAGCCAGTTTCAGTTTAAGAGATGGTAAATAGTAGCGGAAATCTCCATTTCTTAAATATGGTTAAGCTTGCCTCAAGCTAAAAGTTTCAATAACCTTGCTCAGTATATACTTTTTAACCTTTGAATCCATCTTCTATTGTGTTGTGTAGAAGTACAGATAAACTCCTTTTTTGTTTCATTCATGTATTCTCAGAGTTATTGCCACCATTACCTACCATTATGCAATATTTTCAACCAGCTCACTATAGAAAAAAAAAAAGATTCATTAGCTGTGACATATTGTTTTGTTTTCTCTCTTCCTTTCCCTTTCTTTCTTCCTCTCTCTCTCACTCCCTTGCTCCCTCTGTTCCTTCCTCCCTCCTTATTTTTCCTTTCTTTTACATTGAAGCATTGATTAAGTTTTTATTGAAATTATTAAATTATAGTTGGTATACAATAGCATATCAATTTCAGGTGTACAACATAGTGATTCAACATTTATATAACATGATATGATCATCACTGATGGAAGAAAAACTTTGTATTTATAAATATAAACTCTACATGTGTAGTATATTTTTAAAGTATGAAATCACCTTATTTTCATTCCACATGTATATAGAAAATTTAAAAAATTCTACAATATTTAAAAACTTTGTTAAGAACAAATTATTTTGTTCTTTAACAAATTTAAAAAATTTGTTAGGAACAAATTAAGGTCACTGTCCATAGAGTAGACAAATGATTACTTATCTCTAGTCACATGAATATAGTTTTATATAGTTGAAATCATTCTGTGTGCATTTGTTTCCCCAATTAGTATTATCTCCATGTCCTAATAAACAATTAAGTTGATGACTACTGGTATCGTATAACCATGAACCTCACAGTGCATCATTTTCCTGTCTTTTCACCTTATGTTTATAACCTGACTAAAGTCTCGAAACTCTCTGAAACTATAACAGCACTTTGAAAAGAATGCATAACTTTCTGATGAAGTTAAAAGCTTACATTTTATTTAGTAATAATTTGACGTTTTTTTAAATAAGGTGATTGTGTATCGCTTACAATGACTATCATATCCTTCTGTTGTGATCTGGGATTACATTTTCCTTTAAAAGTTTTTTCATCCAAATAATTTAGAATCAATTTTTAAAGTTAAGAAATATATTTTTATTTTTATTATTTTAAGCACTTTATTTTTATAGTATTTTTCCATTACCATTTATTCCCCTTATACCTTTTTCTACCTCCACACATCCCCTCCGCCAACCACAATAACCACATTGTTGTTTGTGTCCAAGACTCATTTCTCTTTTTACTGGATCCCTCCACTCCCAATCCTCACTCCCCCTCAGTGTTGTCAGCCTGTATGGGAGGTATTTTAATTGATTTAATACTGAAATATGTATTTTTCTTAGAAAAAATGACTCATTTAATGTTTTTTTATCAAAAAACACCAGAAACATAGTAGTAGCTCCATTTTATTTATTTTTTAATACTAAAAATTGAGTTTATAATTTTTAGTACATGTCATCCAAATATCTTATCAATATTTTTTCAGTGAAATTATTATTTTTTGCTGTTTATTTATTTACTATTGAATATTTTATTGTTCTATTACAGTGGTTCAAATTTTTGCCCGTTGTGCTCCATTGCCCCACCCATCTCCCAGTCACACAGTCAATCGCCACCATATCGTCCATGTCTATGTGCTATTCATACATGTTTCTTGATTAGTCCTTTCCCCTTCTTTATACCCTTATCCTCCTCCTCCCTTCCTTTTGGTCACTGCCAACCTGTTCTTTGTTTCCATGCTTCTAGTTGTATTTTGCTCATTTGTTTGTTTTGTTCAAAAGGTTCCCCTTGTAGGTGAAATCATAGGGTATTTGTCTTTGGCTGCCTGGCTTATTTTACTTAGCATGGTATTCTCCAGTTCCATACATGCTGTTGTGAATGGTAGGATTTCTTTTGCTGCATAGTATTCCACTGTGTAAATGTACAACTGTTTTTTGATCCACTCACTTACACATGGGCACTTAGGCTGCTTCCAGCACTTGACTATTGTAAATAACACTGCTATCAACATAGGGGTGAATAGGCTCTTTTGAATTGGTGATTAAGGATTCTAAGGGTATAATCCCAACAGTGGATCCCTGAATCAAAAGGCAGTTCCATTTATAGTTTTCTGAGGAAATTCCACACTGTTTTCCATGGCAGTTGCACGAGTCCGCATTCCCAGAGCAGTGCACTAGGGTTCCCTTTTCTCCACATCCTCACCAGCATTTGTTGTTTGTTGATTTGTTTATGATGGCCACTCTGACCAGTGTGAAGTTGTATCTCATTGTGGTTTTAGTTTGCATCTCTCTGATGGCTAGTGATGTTGAGCATCCTTTCATATGTTTATGGGCCCTCAGTATGTCCTCCCTGAAGAAGAGTCCATTCAGGCCCTTTGCCCATTTTTTAATTGGATTTTTTGTCTTCCTGGTGTGGAGCTGTCTGAATTCTTTATATATTTTAGAGATCAAACCCTTATCTTATGTATCATTGGCAAATATGTTTTCCCTTATAGTTGGATCCCTTTTAAATTTGATGTTTTCTTTAGCCATGAGGAAGCTTTTAAATTTGATGTAGTCCTAATTATTTATTCTTTCCTTTATATCCCTTGCCCTAGGGGATATATCACTGAAAATATTGTTACGTGGGATATCTAAAATTTTACTGCCTGTTTTCTCTAGGGCTTTTATGGTGTCATGGTTTATATTTAAGTCTTTTTTCTATCTTGAGTGTATTCTGATGTGTGGTGTAAGTTGGTGGTTGAATTTCTTTCTTTTTTTTTCTTTTCTTTTTTTGCCAGTACCATTTGAGATCTCCCAGCACCATTTGTTGAAGAGGCTATTTTTACTCCATATTATATTCCTGCCCACTTTGTCAAATATTAATTGACCATGGAGGCCTGGTTTATTCCTGGGCTCTCTACTCTGTTCCATTGATCTATGTGTCTGTTCTTATACCAGTACCAGACTGTTTTGATTACATTGGCTTTATAACATATTTTGATATCAGGTATTGTGATCCCTCCTTTCTTTGTTCTTCTGTCTTAAGATTGTTCAGGTTATTTGGAGTTGTTTTTTTTGTTGTTGTTGTTGTTGTTCCATATAAATTTTTGAAATTTTGTACTAGATCTGTAAAATATGCCATTGGGATTTTAATAGGGATTGTATTGAATCTATAGATTGCTTTGGATACTATGAACATTTTAATGATGTTAATTCTTCCAATCTATGAACATGGTATATGCTTCCACTTATGTGTATCTTCCTTAATTTTTTTCTTCAGTGTCCTGTAGTTTTTTTCCTATAGTTTTTTGAGTACTGGTCTTGAGAGCCCAGTTGGGTAGAGTAGTCGTGGTTGCAGACCTTTGTTTTTCATTACTTGGAATATTTCTTGCTATTCCTTTTTGGCTTGCAGTGTTTCTGTTAAGAAATCAACTGCTAGCCTTATAAGAGTCCTCTTATATGTCACTAGCTTTTTCTCTTTTGCTGCCTTTAAGATTCTCTCTTTGTCTTTGAGTTTTGCCATTTTAATATGATGTGTCTTGGAGTTGGCCTCTTTGGGTTCATCTTCATTGGGACCCTCTGTGCTTCCTGGACTTGCATGACTTTTTCTCTCATCAATTTAGGGAAGTTTTCTGTCTCACTTTTTCAAACAGGTTTTATATCCCTTGCTCCTCTTCTTCTCTTTCTGGTATACCTATGAAATGAATATTAGTACATTTTACATTGTTCTGCAGCTCTCTTAAACCCTCTTCATTCTTTCTGAGTCTTTTTTTGTTTTGTTTGTCCGCCTGGGAATTTTTTTCTACCTTTTCATCAGCTCGCTGACTTGATCCTCTCCTTCATCTAGCCTGCTTTTAATTCTTTCTAATATATTCTTCATTTCAGATATTATAATCTTCACTTCCTCCTGGCTCATATTGATATTTTCTATGTCCTTTTTCATGATGGTATAGTTTGCAGTAAGTTCCTTGTAGCTTCCATGGAGTTCCTTGTAGTTCTCACTGAGCTCCTTGAGCATCCTTACAATCATTATTTTGAACTTAGTGTCTGATAGTTTGCCTGTCTCAATTTCATTTAGCACTCTTTTTGGGGATTCCTCCTTTCTTTTCAACTGTGGGTTGTTTCTTAGTTTCCTCATTTCAGTGACTCTTCTTCTTGGTTTCTGCTTATTAGATTTATCTGCTTTGACTCCTTGTCTTTGTGGTGTGACCCTCAGTGGTAGGAAATCTGTGGGATTCAGTGGTGCTCTCTCCTTGATCTTCTGAGCTTGATGATCTTGGGATACCCTCTATGCCATTTATGTGGGCTTTGTGGTTGTAACTGGGTTTGGGTTGTTGTTGGGTTGTTTTTGGTGGGTCCTTTCCCCCAGCTGTCTGACCGAGAGTCACACCACCCATCATGTCTTTTATGCTGTCATACAGGTGCTGACAGAACAAAACCAAAGAGCCCAGAAAACAAACTCACACCTATAAAAATAACCCCCACCCACAACCACACCATCAACTCAAATGAGCCAATATTAATGAAGGCGTAAAGAGATTAAGGATATTAAAGAAATTAAAAAAAAAGAATATGAGGTGATTAACTGAAAGAAAAATGATTTTGAGAGGGTAGAAGGAGGAAAAATAAGAAAAGTAAGGAATAGAAAAGAGGTAGAGAAAATCAAATTTATATTGTAAATTTTAAAAAAAGGGAGGGAAGAGTGCAGAATGTAGTAAGAGAAGGGAAGCATATAGTTTAGGTTTAAACAAAAAAAATTAAATATAGTGAAAAGAACAAAAATAGGAAACAAAATTGAGAAAAAGATCCACCACAACAATATCAACAACAAATGAGCTAAATGTTAATATAGATGGGATGAGAATAAGAAGGATAAAAAGAAAGAAAACCTTAAGAAATGTCCAGAGGAAAGAAAAGTGATTTTGAGAGGATAGAGAGAGGAGGAATACTGAAAATAAGCAATGAAAACCAGGCTAAGACAGGGAATAATTAAAATTTAAAATTAAAAAAAGAACGGGCAGGAGGAAGGCAAAATAGAATAAGAGAGGAGAATGGTAAAATTTGAGATTTGAAATTCAAACATAGTGAAGATCTAGAAATAAAATTGAAGAAATTCAACAACAACTACTATATCCACGACCAACAAGCAAAGTTTGATAAAGGTGGCGTGAGAATAAAGGTATTTCAAGGATAGGAAAAAGAATGTGAGATGACTAATGACAAGAAAAATGGTTTTAAGAAGCTGGAGTGGGGAGAAATAGTAAAAGTGCTGAATAGAAACAGGTTATAGCAAGAGAAAAATTAAACTTTAAAACAAAAACAAGAAGAAAGAAGGTAAAATGGAGTAAGAGAAAGGAAAAAAATATGAAATTTGAAATAAATTAAAATAGGAAAACTAGTTACTAATAGGAAGAAACTTGAAGGAGTAGATATGAACATTAAAAAGCTATGCAAAAGATGATAATTCCCTATAATAGTAATGGTAGAGATTAGTTCCTCTTGTTGTTTTTCTTAACATTTTAGGACAAATCTTCAGAGATTTACCCTACGTGTTTGATAATGGTCATTAGTCTAAAGCAAATATTTGCTTCATGATACTAAAGGTTCTTTGTAGTAGTTCTTTAAGGTTATATAAATGAATATATTCCAATACACACATCCATCTTCATAAGGTTGGAATAAAAACACAAGAAAATGTAATCATGGTGAAGAATTGCCTTAAAAATAGCTTGCTATTCTTTTATTTAGGGATTTTGCATTTATACTCATAAATGGTAGTAGATAGGAGTTCATATTTCTAGCTATCAATGTCATTTTTAGGTTTGCCATTTTAGGTTTGTTTTAAAAATGCATTTACTTGTATATATTAGGCAAACCAAACAATATATGAAATACACATATGCATATTATGAATGCAGTGACAGATATAGATAAAATAACAGCCCAGTTCAACACAAATAATGGTGAATCTATATATGAGTATATCTCCTGTCATATTGTCCTTAACTTGCACAGATTATTTTTCTGACTATTGTGCTTATCAGTCTTCTGTAATTTTTACTTTTATCTTATTTTTTTCTTTGACAGGTAGACAATATCAGTATACATATTATTTAGTTTTGCTTAGGACAGAAATTTACAAAAATGTTGTTACATAGTTATGCAATCTTCTTCTTTTCTTTTTTTTAAAGATTTTATTTATTTTATTTTAAAACAGAGGCGAAGGGAGGGAGAAAGAAAGGGAGTAAATATCAATGTGTGGTCACCTCTCGAACGCCCCCTACTGAGGACCTGGCCTCCAACGCAGGCAAGTGCCCTGACTGGGAATCAAACCGGTGACCCTTTGGTTTTCAGGCCGACACTCAATCCACTGAGCTACACCAGCCGGGGACTAGTTATGCGATCTTCTGATACATACTTTTTTTAACTGAAAAATGTTTCTAAGCTTGATATCAATGCAGATAGCAATTTATTTGCTTTCACCTTGCAATTTATTCTAAAAATGTTATCTTTTCTCTTTCATATTAAGATCATTAACTCATATCGAATTGATATTTATGTGTGGTATGCCATCAAGAAGATTGAGTTTCTTTTTGTTTGTGTTATATGGATAACCAATTGTTTCAACATTACTTAGAGAAAGATTTTTTTCTTTTCCTAGTTATTTATAATGTCAATCCATCATATACAGTGTTCCCTTTATACATAAGCCTGTTTCTAGTTTTTCTATTCTATTGGTCAATTTACCTATCTCTGTGTTAATTTCTTTACTGGTTTAATTATCATAAGTGTATAATAAGTTTTGATATATAATGTTTGATGTATGCTTGGGATTTTGATCTTCCATATAAATTTTGGAATAATTCAGAATTTCCATGAAAGCCCTGCTAGAGTTAGAAATAGGTAATGATGAGTAACTATGCTATTGATGGGAATGATTGAGAATGTCCTGGAGTAGAGTGAAGATTGGGATGAAAAGAGGGCTATGGAAAGAAACTCTTGGATTATTCAACACATGATGATGAATGAGAAGCCAGTAAAAGAGAATGAATAAAATGATTAGCAAATTAAAGATAAAATTCATATTAATGTGGTATTACAGAAGCTCAGGAAATAAAAGAGAGGATTTCAAGATGAATAGAATGATCAAATTCTCCTGTGAACATAAAGAGTTGACCTAGAGACAATGGCACCTTGAGAATCTGTATTTGAAATCAGGAGGTTTTTCTGTTTGTTTGTTTGTTTGTTTTACATATAAGATCTTGAGTCTGTGAAATTGTGATACTATGGATATATTGGATTGTGACTGGTATTTTGAAAGTGTGAGACTAGATTATAAGAGGTCTTTATCCTGCCCTGACTGCCCAGCCCTCCTTATTCTGCAAAAAAAAAATTATCATCTGGAACTCTTCTGTATTCAAATATGATCGGGCAGTCCAAAATTTTGTTAGGTGTTCATCCAGTTCTTCCTTATCCAGTCAAAGACAAGCCTTTCTGGCCATCTCTTGTGCATACAAACCCTGCCCAGCAGCTGGGATGATGGGACCCACACACCATTAATCCTCTAAGACCTGGTCCTCACTTCAGTTTCACCCTTCTGATATTTTTCATTCCTATAATTATTAATGGCTTAAAAGGTATTATTTTGTGTGTGTGTATCTGCTAATATCTTGCTTTCAGGTAAAGCTTATATTTCCATATTATCCAATATCTTATCTGAAAGCAAAATGTTTACATTTAAACATTTGATATTATTTTATACATTTGTTATATTGGGTTGAATTAGTCCACCAGTAAAATATCTGATTTTCTGAACTAATTGTAAGCTGGTATACATAAGCTGTTTTTGAAATTCTTTCATGGATTACTTTTTAAAAAATTGTATAATTGTGGGACATGTTATTAAAACCAAAAATAAGTAAATATGTAAGTTTGTATATATATATAAGTAATACCATTATATCTTTAACTAGATTTTATACTGGCTATATCATATTCTGATAGTGATATATCTCAGTCTTGCCCC
>PVJD01017608.1:0-16996 GCA_004026545.1 Mormoops blainvillei | reverse complement strand
CAGTGCTCTCTAATGCAAATATAATATAAATCATATACATAATTTGAAATATTTCTAATAGTTACACTAAACATTTTCGAAGAGGTGAAATGAATTTTTAATTAATTTCCTTTACCCTACTATCCAAAACATGTTATAATTTCAACACATAGTCAATATAACATTTGGAACTGTCTTTTCCTTTTGTATTATGCCTTCAACTCTGGTGTGTGTTTCACCGTGCGGCACACCTCAGTTAGGACTCACCACACTTCACGGGCTTCAGAGCCCACCTGGCTACTGTACTAGACAGTGCAGGCTCCGGGCTGAAGAAGCAGATCCGTACAGTGCAAAGGTGCAGCCCCCACACCCTAGTAGATGCTACAGAAGATTTACCCACAAAACCACATGCCTTGCTACCTGTTTACTTGATGTCCCAAAATTGATCTCTCAGGTTTATTCCTTGGAAGCAAAATTTACTAAGAAAAACACTTCAGGACGTCAGTGTGGCATTATCTGAAATCATAAGGAAGGGCTAGGCTCTGTTGCTGTGAGGAGATCGCAATCAGCCAGCACTGAGGGTACAGATGGCCTCGACAGGGAACCATGAAATCCAGGACTGGACCTTCGATGAGGCAGAATTGCATAAGGGCATCACCCAAGCGATTCTGCGATTCACGCTGCCCTAAATGTGTGACCTGAGTTACGACAATAATGAACACTCCATGCATGTCACAGTCCTCCAACTATCCTGGTTTCTGAGCCCAATGGCCTTGGTATCCACCTCTTAACAGTTGCTTGACACCTTAAAGATACCTCCTACCTTTCTGATTTTTTGTTGCACTTGTGGATGGTTACAGAAGTTCAAGGAGGAGGCAGCTTCTTTTTCTTAGGAACTGTCATGTCCTTGCATCTTATTTGCATGCATTTCCCCCCAATTAAAAGTGCTGAAATTCCAAATGCTAACTTTATTTTCTAAAACCAGTGCGCATTTGCTTTTCCCCATACGTGGGCCGTCCGCAGGAGCAAAATACTTCTAGGTCAATGATTTGCTGATGGCCAAGTTGGTAGAAAATCTCTTTCAAATAGTATGGCTTGGATATGCCTCTAGCAACCACAGTCCACCCATTCACAATTTTCCTATTTTCTTTATGATGCTTTGGAAGAGATACAATTATAAGATCCAAACTTCTTCTAGACAATGGCATTTTTTCCTCTTTGAGGGTGAAATTACAACTCACTGGGGGATTATTTCAAAAACAAATGGGGTCGCCATTACAGAAACTACAGACTTCTTTTTAAAGCTTGAATCAAACTTTAGGACTAGGAAAGTTTTATAAACATTTTAATTACTTTCCCCAACAGCGTCTTCCAGCTGCCATTCCACAGTTTCCCTCAATGTTATGAAAAAATTACTCTTTTAAAAGACAAGCTGATTTGCCAAAGTAATAAAATATAACCTAAGCAGCACAAGGAGCGAACACAGGAATGGGAGAATGTTCTATCAGATTTCCCGTCCTTACTGTGTTACTTTTACACGAGTAAGGTCCCTGTCTTAGAACTATGAACCTGGTGCACCAGAGCCGCCCAACAGAGTCTTCTGCAAAATGATGCAAGTGTTCTACTTCCGGTAGCCTAATATGGCCGCCTCTAGCCACATGTGCAACTAAGCACTTGAAATGTGTCTAGTGCGGTTGAGGAACTGAATTGTTTAAATTTAAATTTAAATGGCTACATGTGGCTAGTGGCTACTGTGCTGAACAGCAGGGCTTAATGTAGATGGGATGGCAGGCTCTCCGTCACCGGAGTGTCTGTGCCTCCATCGGCAGCATTGAGATCTAAGGCCCGTTTAAAATACAAAGCACTCCGTGACTTGTTTTTTGAAGATCTTAAATAATTAAGCAGAACAGCCTCTATGAAGTCAGACAGGAAAAACGTCTGCAAGACATTCTCGAAGGATGATGCTACTCTGTCAGATGAGCCGGGAGGAGAAATGGAGAATTAATGGCCTGGGAGCACGGGTCCTAGGTAGCGCGTCCGGCTGCAGCCCCTCCGACGACCGGCAGTGGGGCTCTGGCCAGCGCCTGCGGCTCCTGGGCCCTGAACCTCTTACTTATACAGTGTTGGGATCTGCTAAACAACCTCCAAGGTTCCCCGTCACCTTAACCCTGCAGTGAAATGTAACGTCAATTCAGCTCAGGAGAAAAATAATTCTCAGGTAGGAATTGTATGTGGTCTCTCTGAACTCCTTCCATAATTTCAGTTCCTTTACTTTTTCACTTAGGATAGAAGCAAAAAAACGCCATATATTCTGCTGCCTGAAAGCTCAGAATCTGGGAGTTTCATGTGGTAATAACTAAATTGATGTGCTCACCCACAATGGAGCGCTATTAAAACTCCAGTGAAGAAAATCAACTGAATGCAAAGTGTTACCATTCTTTTTCCCCTTTGTGTTTCTTCTTTCATTTAAACAATTTTCAATGAAATTTTCATTGCAAGAATAGTGCAGCCCTGACTGAAATGGCTCAGTAGGTTGGGTGTCATCCTGTAGAGTGAAAGGCTGTCAGTTCGATTCCTGGTCAGGACACATGCCAGGGTGGCAGGTTCAGTCCCCAGTCAGAACACGTGTGAGAAGCAGCCAATCGGTTGCTTCTCTCACATCGATGTTTCTGTCCCCTCTTTCTTCTTCCCTTCCCCTCTCTCTAAAAGTAAATGAAATTTTAACATAAAAAGTGTAGTACAATGAACACCTATTCACCCTTCACCTGGCAATACTATCAAGTACATTTTCCTGCAAGTCCAATGCCCTAGGTGTTTTCTCCTCAGAGTAATGACTTGGTAACATCTCTGAGTTCACAACATTGGTGAGAATCGGCCTTGGTCAGACAGAGTGAGGACCTGAGTAACTACTGGCTTTTAGCACAACTACATTACTGTGTTTTCTCTGTTAACCATGAACATGTAGCTCAGCCTTCAACTTTGATGTCAAAAACTTTTATAACAGGGATAGAAACAAACAAACCCTGTAGGAAGGAAAAGAATGGTCTTTGAAATTAAGAAGACATTGTTCTAATCCTAGGACCTCAAATCCAAGCCCTGCGGTCTCTCTGAACTTATTTCTTTGTTTGCCAAATGGGATACAATGTCTACCTCAGAGAAATATTGTGAGAATTACACATGATGATGTAAACAGAACGACATGAAGCAGCTATTCTATACCACTGGTTGCTTTCACAGTTTATAAGCATTTTCCCAAACAGCGCTTCGGGAACGGCAGCCCTGTGGGATGAAGTCGTCAGGTATGGCTGTTTCTGGTTTATAGCCAAGTGAGCTGAGGCTTGGAGATGTTAAGGGAAGGAGGGAGGAAAGTGAGAGAAGTGGCATCTAAGGAGGGACCTGAAGGCCAGGTCTGTGGGAGGCTGTGCTTCAGTCACCTCTGTGAATGCTCGCGTCCACCCCAGGAAACAGGCTGTCACAGCCACAGTTGGCAGAGAGGTGTCCGAGGCTCAGGGAGGCTAATTACACCCAAGCCCACACAGTTAGCTAGGTGCAGGGCTTGGCTAAGTATCCAGTGGAGGTGCATGTGTTAAGGGTTTGGGAACCTTGATTAAGGGCTCAAGGGCCCTGGTTAAGGGCTTGAGGGCTCTGGGGGTTCAAAGGCCTTGGTTAAGGGTTGCAATGCTCTGGTTAAAGGCTTAAGTAAGTGTTCAGCTCTTCCTCTGACTCCAACTTTAGGGCTCTTCCTGCAACTGACCGCTCATGAAGATGCATTTCAAAACATGGGATCACTCACCAGCTCGAGGAAGTAAGCCGTTTCTACAGATCTAGCTCACTCTGCCAGGCCGCTCCTGGCATCCAGCTTCTCCTCTTGGGAAAGTGCTCTCCCCGGCAGGCCCACCACGGCAACGCGTGATTGGCAGCCTCCACCGTGCGCAGGCGGTATCTCAACTCCAGGGATCTAATCAGTGTAACCTCCGGCCTGAGGTGATCACAGCATTTGAAATAAGGCTATTCACTGCACACCTTTATTAGAGAACGCCTCCAGGAACTTAGATGTTGAATTTTTTAAAAGAACACTACATACTGCTGAGGTTATACAGTGAACGGGCTACCATTGGGTGACTTTGATAAGCCACTTTGTTGAAGCAAAGCCATACTTGCTTTATGTAACTAGACCATACGGTAAAGGCTATAGTCAAAGAGTGGCCCCCACAAAGATGTCCGATTAATAATAAATGAGGAAAAAGGCAGGCTCTTCGCCCAAGCAGCTGGTAGATGGCTCTCCCTGGGTGCACAGTTGAAAAAGTTTGATCAGCGCTTGGCAGGGCACACATGCCAGGTCTTCAGCATCAGACCCCAGTAGACAGACACATGGCTCCTGTGGCGGAACAGACGCGTGTGGGGCCGGCACATTCCTAACCGGGTTTTCCTCTAGTCATGGAGACTTTAAATAGATCTCTGCTTCGGTTAGTAACTTTGAGACACGTGAGTGTGTTTCATCACACCAACCAGCTACACCTGAGATTCAGCCATTCACCGTAACCCTCTGACTGGAAGCCGTGTGAGAAATAGAATAGCAACTTCCTCTCCCCCTGAGCAAATGGAGGAAGAAGCTGGAAGGTGCTGAGAGGATTTGGAAACTGTTAACAGTAAAGTAGAAAAAAGCAATATTTATGAAAAAAAAAATCCCTGAATAGACATTTGGCTCACATAATAATAGGTGAAGGAAAGGAAAAGAGAAAGGGAAGGAGGGAGGCAAGATGGAAGGGAGGAAGGAAGGAAGGAAGGAAGGAAGGAAGGAAGGAAGGCCATTCATTTTGGAAATTAAGTGACATATTCCAGGAGCCATAAAATGTGAATGTATTCATAAAAGATAAATGATTGGTGGGTGGTAGATAGATGCTGTTATCATAAGTCCATCACTGGGTCTGTTGCTCTTTCTTTATATCTAACTAATTGGCAGAAAGCTCGATTTTCTGGCAGAAAACTCTTTTCCAGAACACAGTGGCACGACCTCGCTAGGGCGCAGGCTTTCCGAGGCCGGCGTCTGGTTGTTTTTACCCTTGTGCAGAAACAGGAGGCCCTGCAGAGCAGCAGACGGCCCCCAGCAGGATGGACACTGGGGCCAGGCCCCAGGTGGCAGCTCAGCGAACACAATGTCCAGCTCAACCCTGCACAGGCTGGCATCGGAAAATACCTGCTTTCTGCGTCCCCTAGAGCTTACCAAGTGACAGGGCCATTCAAAACCCTCCCCATAGGGTTGGTGGGAGTGGGGGAAATCTGGCATTTTTGCAAAAGTACCCAGGTCAGTGGGCCCTTGACAAACGCTTGACAAACATGCTGCCCTGCTTAAGAAAAGCCTCCTCGTCTCTGACTCTATGTCCCTGGGCTCATCTGGGTCACCTTGAATGAACAGTGAAACTCCAATAAGTTAAAATGAGGTGTGGAAAGGTCACCAGGAAGACAGCAAGGAATAGCACTGTACATCTGAGTGAACGATTTCTCTCAAGCGGTTCATTTTAGTTCTGTGATTTTTCTTATTTGAGGTGTTTTATTGAAATCACACTTTCTTTTAAAAAGGTTTTATTTATTTGTAGAGAGCAGGGACGTAGGGGAGAAAGAGAGGGAGAGAAACATCTATGTGTGGTTGCTTCTCGCACGCTCCCTACCGGGGACCTGGCCTGCAACCCAGACATGTATCCTGACTGGGAATCAAACCAGTGACTTTTTGGTTTGCGGGCCGGCACTCAATCCACTGAGCCACACCAGCCAGGGCTGAAATTGCCTTTTTTTTTTTCTTTTGCAACTTAAAATAACAAAGGTAATCAAATCTTCTGGCCACTCTAGGTGATTATAATATTAAATTACCAGCAGATATCACTAAGGCAAGGGTAACAAAATTGCTTTTATACATAACTGAATATTTCTGAAGAACCCAAACGTCCAAAAGAAGACTCCTCTGTTTCAACAAAGACACCCTGTTTTGCAGCATTAGATACATGGAGTTTCTGATTATGCATATGTTAAGTCCTAGAGGCATTTTCATACTTCAGTTTTACCTCCTGCATCTAGAAATATAAAGATTTGGATATGTCCCTGGTTGTAGCCCTCCAATAATGAGTAATGAAAATTCCTATTTATCACCTCCAGGGTCAACATCCAGGTGACAGCAGGAAAGAGCGTGACAGTCAGGCCTCTGTATCTGTGGATGTGGAAGGCCGGCTGTATGCCCCGATCTTCGTTGTTTTATATGAGGGACTGAGCATCCTTGAATTGGTACCCACAGGAGTCCTGGAACCCATCCCCAGTGGATACCAAGGGACGACCGTGTTTACCCAGCCCATATTACCATTGCGTAGAATCTGGTGAAATGGCTCCCTCAGCCCACTTAGGAATGCTCTTTTCCCAAGAAAGGTTTGATAAGTGCATCTAATACTGATTTTTTCTCTTTTTCACTTGCATTTTAATTTAAAAAGTCTATCTTGATTTCAATTCTATAATACAGTGTGTTAATGTTCTCAAAATCTTAACAACGTCTTATCCTGGGGTCCCTTTTATGTAAATACATGTGTGTGTGTATTCTTTTTTACCTAGTTCAGTTTCTGGAAAACATCTTATAGCCTCTTTACTTATTACTTTACTTGAGTTGTTTTCTTTGTGCAATTATCCATTTGGCCATCGCATTACTACATGCAAAAAGTTCTTCTTTCAATTATAAAAGCAACTATAACCCATGATGATTAAGAAAACTATTTTGCAAATCAACTACAGTTTACTTCAGAGTAAAGTCAAAGGCTAGATTAAAGGCTTAAAAATAGGGACTTTTTTCAATTAAAAAAAAGGTAATCAAACCTTCCTGCCAATCTAGGTGATTGTGAAACTTAATTACCAGCAGTTATCATTAAAACAAAGGCAAAGCAATTTCTTGTACACATAATTGAATATTCCAGAAGAAAATTTCTAAAGAGTTCTCAAAAACTGTATTTAAACATTAATTTTAACCTGATTATTTCATTTGTTATGTCTCACTTGGTAATATAGACAAAATCACACATGTGGAGGATGTGGTTCAACACTGGCAAGTGTGAATATATTCTCATGAAGGTCAGATTTTGGGCTTAATGCTACATAAATGATTAGCTCTTTACTTTTAGTGCAAACACAACAGAACCTAAATCTTCCACAGCTACTTCTCTAAGAGAGGTTTAATCCGTGTTATTCGAGTTCACCTTCCTGTAGGCTGGACACTACAGAATCAACTGTTTTTCAGTGCTCAATTGTCGAAATATGTCCTAAGGCGTCCAAAGCTGTGTCACTAAACCCACTGGTACTTGAACAGAAAGAAAGCCTCCTACACCAGCAGCAGCAGGGAGTGATCTGGCAGCTTGGTGGGCCATGCCGCTCATGGCCCTGTAAGCATAACTGTGCAGAGAAGAGGAACTGCTGGGGAAGAAAAATGATCAATAGCCCTAAGAAAGGAAGTTGAAAATTAGGTCATGAACTTCATTTCCAGGCATTTACCTAAGCCCTTTCCTCTTCCCGAAATGCCTTCCCCTTCCCCTGCTTTCTGGAAAACTCCTACTCATGCTTCAAGGCCGAACTCATCGGTCACCTCCGCGGACCCCTCTAAACGGAGGTCACCCTCTCTTCACTGTTCTCTCCCCCACATACTTCATCTCAACCAGCTGGAACACAGATTCATATTGGCTTGTCCACCCCGCTGCTGGAAGGTGAGGGAAAGGACCTTGATTCATCTCTCCATTCCCAGCACTTGGGTCTGTGCCTGAAAGACACTTAATAAATGCCTGTTTAATGGAGCCCGAGACTCAAGGTCAAATTTAACACGCACTGTAAGAGGTAGATTTTACGTATGTTGGACTTATTTCTGTGCCTAAAGTCGGAGCCAGTGACTGCCTTTTAGGTTTTGTTTTGTTTTTTTTCATTCCTCCAAGGAGCAAAATTCATTCACATCAAGTACTTAGGTGTCACAGCCCGTGTTAAATGCTCTACATACATTATCTTACTTAACCCCGATAATACTCCTAAGAAGCAGGTACTATTACTAGCATTTGCCTCATTTGTGGAAAATTGAGGTTTAAAGAAGTTAAATAAGTCACGCAAAGTTACCTAAGTGGTCAGCGTTGGAACCAGAACTCGAGGACAATAATCCCAGAGCTTCAGAGGTAGAAGGAACCCCCAAAATTATTTTTCTTGCTTAACCTCCTCGATGCTGAGGTTTATGACTTACTGCCCGGTACACAGTAAGCCCTCCAAAATGGTGATTGGTTGACGGAGAGCCCTAATTTCTCTGATTCTGACCTTTGCCTGGGAGAACCCAGCTGTCACCACAAACAGGCTCTATTCTTTCCTGCCCAACACCTCTCACAGGTGTGAATTGCATGTGTCATCTGAATTATTCATGCTTCACACCTTGAGAAGTGTGTTTAAAAAGAGAACTACAGTTCTCATTATTTTTCAAGACAAAGTGCCTAATTCATTGGTGAAATAGACAATATAAGCTCATGCCCAGGTTGATTCACATCAAATAATATATCCATGCCCACTCTTTGAATTTCAGCTTTCACATAATTCTTCGGTCTCCATTAGGATGTAATATAATGGTAAGCTGAGCAGGAAAGGGAACCATTGCAAGCGTCTCTAGTCTATCAGCAAAGCAATTACCATCATCTAAAGCTTGTAAGGAGTGCTGCTTCACACCCATGTGTTCTTCCTAAGGCTGAGTTAGTTTTTTCAATGAGATTTCTTATGCTGCACCAAGACCTGAAAATTCAGATGCCACATCACCAGTAATTTACGCCATCAGTAAATCACGCGAAACTACTGCCTTCCGGTCTTTTCTCCATTCTTCTTCTTTAGCTGCCTCTCCCCCTTGAGTTGATTTTCTAAGTGGAAGTTTTAGGAGAGGGATAACCGTACGCTAACTGTGAGCCAACATCACTGTGTTTCAAATTCAATGTTAGTCAACCAAAATGAATTGAAAAGCAGCAGCAGTGGGTTGAGGGTACTAAAAATAAGCTGTAGCATTTGCTGAGTTCTCAGAATTAAAACCACAGGCGGTCAACTTGTTGCTGTTCTTAATAAGCTATGACTGTTCTGTCCCATTGGCTGCTACTACGAGAAACTTGAACTATATGTGCGCCTAACAACTCAGTGCTCTTGGTTACTTGGCAGTGATCAGGCAAGGAAGTGCTATTTCCCTGGAACTAAACCTGCCAAAAAAGATAACAGATGGCTTTCAAGTGATCATCTTGTGCCACATTACAATTGCACCATAGTCAAATTCACCTTGCATTTATGATTTAATTAGTCACACATCTACAGATATGGTTCCTTGATGCCTGGCTTGCTGTCCAGGGTTTCCAACAAGGTGTTTCTTTCTTTGAGTTTAATGTTGAGTGATAAAAAATAATACACAATAGGAATTAATCTAATATTAATATACTGAGTATTTCCATTAGGACTTCAAGAGCTTCTTGACCCTTGAATACTGTATATTACACTAAATGTCTTATCAGATACCCCTTGAAGGTTTATCATTAAAGTTTTTAGTGACCAAAGAGGTAGAAGAATTCTACCTAATGCATCATTGTGATTAGAAACCTGTCATATTCAGAAACCAGTGGGGGTGCTTCTATTGATTCCTGCTCCTACGGATTCATTAGTAATTTTTTTCTCTTCAATTAGACTCTCTGATCAGCCCTAGAAAAGCTAAAAGAAGCCCTTCCTTTGCTCAGCTGCACTTGGGGGTAGTGGAGGGGGATGTATGCCTGGAAAGTGAAATTACAGAGCATATTCCAAGAGGCCACACAGGGAAAATCAATCTCTCTCTCTCTCTCTCTCTCTCTCTCTCTCTCTCTCTCTCTCTCTCTCTCTCTCTCTCTCTCTCTCTCTGTCTCACTCACACACACACACACACACACACACACACTTGTATAGCCAGGCAAATTATCAGAGGCTGGGCTCGACCTCCCGTTCCCTAACTGGCTTCAGTCAGGACCAGAAGGACACAATCCCTTCATCACTTCCATCTCACACCCATGCCCCAAGCGTGTCTCTCCACGGAGCTAATTTCTGAAACAAACAAAGAAAATCAAGTCTGCGAGGAGCGAGGGTTTGCTCCCCTTTGCCTTGAATTCGGGCATCCAGCCTAGTGGAGCCGCATTGCACGCAGGTCCACGCGGGTCGGGGCGCCCCGCGTCACCTTAACCTTTCACGCCCCGCCAGCCCCGGTTCCAGCTGCGCCAGAAAGTGAGAGCCTGCCTTGCTCCTTTCGCTTCTCCCTGCTGCTCCCCAAATCCCCAGAACGCCCGTGTCCGCACATTAAGGGCGCCACCGCTCTTCCACCTCTGCGCTGTCAGATGTCAGGCTCTGAGGTGCTGTGGGCACCGAGGGTGCTGGTAAACCAAACAAGTGTCACGCCGGACGCCTGCTCTCACTCTGATAGAGCGGGCAGGGCGGCCACAGGTAGGTTCTATCCATCCCAGGGCGCGGGCGAGAGACCCAGCGCGGCAGCCGCGCCCGACCGGCTGAAACTCACCGGAGGACACCGAGGAGCCGGACAGGCTGGAGTTGCTGGACGCTGCCATCTCCGCGCGCCCCGCGCGTCTCTGCTCGCTCAGCCCCGGTGCGGACGCAGCCTCCGCTGCCCTCGCCCGGCTGCACTCAGCCTCCGCGGCCCCCAGCCCATGGCAAAGTCCTGGGGACGCGCAGAAAGCACCAGCCTCTGGACTCTGCCTGCACTTCCTGCTCCACCAGATGACGCGCTGCTGCCGCCGCTATTTATTTGTGGTTTCCGTCCCTCTCCGCGCCTTTGCACCGCTTTTCTCCGGGTGCTGGGCGGTAGGTAGGTGGGAGCGGAGGGAGGCCAAAGGGCGGCCAGAGAGGACCGATGGTGACTCCAGCCGAGCCCCAGCTGCGGTTAGCGCTCCACCGCGCAAGGCTGGGACCAGGGCGCCGGGGTGTCCCCGAGTCACCCCGCCAGCTCCCCGCACCCTCCCCTAGGCTCCTGCCTTCCCAGAGGCACTTGAAGCAGCCCGGGCAAAGGCGGCGGGAGACAGACAGACAGAGCGACCTCCCCCTTTTCCCTCCGCCCCAACTCCGCTCGCGCACACACAAAGGAAGGAGAGGAGACGCGGGAGTTCGGGGGGCTGGTTCAGCTGCGGCGGGCTTGACAGCTCCTGCGTCGGGGGTTGGCGGGGGAGACTGCGTGCTGCCGGCGGGAGGACACTGGACCAAGGAGCGGGATCCCTAGGTGCTGGGGAGGCCGCCGGGGGGCGCGGGGCGAGCGCTGCTGCGGTGCGCAGCGCCGCTTCAAGGGTTTGAAGGCGACTGGCAGTGAGGAGTGGGGGGAAGGTGTTGGGGCTCTCTGCGCCTGGCCAGACTCAGGAGAGCGGCGAGAGGACCGGAGTGGAAAAGGGAGGGCGAAGGCGGGGTCACTAAGGACACGTTGTTAAGCAGAAGGGGGCCTGGGATGCCAAGCGACTGTGGAGCGCTCCTTCCACTCCCCTCCAAATTGTCCTTTGTTGCTCAGGCGCTGATGGTCCCAACCCTGCACGAAGGTAAGTTTTCTAAAACACCCTCAAAACACCCAGAAAAACAGTCCAGCTGCACGTAAGTACCCCAGTCATGGACAGTGCCCGACGGGCCCATGGGGCTTTTGAGGTTGGCCTTCAAAGAAATAGAGACGGTCCAAATATGTCATCAGGCCCACACAAAGCCGGATGTCAAAGAGAAAGAGATTCTTTGACTTTGTCTTGCAAAGGATCCTCACAAAAGACAGAAGACTGGCTGGCCACAGGTCCGACTGTGCATTTCAGGGTAAGGAACTGCTCAGGTGTATGAGCCAGACAGAGACTGGAGCACGAAGTGTGTGCCTTCCCCCCTGTATTTAAACCTAAATTAATTTCACTGGGAGGAAATACCATGCAGATTTTTTTTTTAAGTCTATTTCAAGCTCCCAGCAGGGTAATGGGTTCTTTCAATCCTGAAGCAACAGAACACTGTGAAATTTGAACAGAAATTGTTAGATCAAAGGGAAGAGCAAACATTAAAGGAACGAAAGTACTCTCATTATGTAGCAAAGTGGAGAGTGTTCACATTGGGGAAGTTCAATTTTTAAAAATATGGTTAAAAGGACATAGTCAGTTTAAAACTTATTAGGAGTGACACAGGAACAGCGGCAGCCAGACCTGGGGGGCACATCAACCAAGCCCCTAACATACAGTGAATAATTAATGTTGAAGAACCACACTATGCACCCATGTCACATTTTCTAGCTGATTCCAGCTATTTTTTAAAAATTCCCTCCAGGATGCCACCCTCATCTGTCTCCCCAATAAGGCCCCACTCTTCTTTTTTTTTTTTTTTTTTTTTAATGCAGCTTGTTGAATAGTTGAGGTCTCATGAGCGCTCTCCAGTCACTTTGGACTGAATTTTCCTGACCCCCACTTCCCCTCTTTCCCCTTTTTCTTCTTTTTTTTCCTTTTTTTTTTGTGCCATGCAGCCCTGATGCAGCCTAAGCTGGAGCCAGCCCTTCGGGGACATATGGCCCATCACGACCTTGACCTCTCTATCAGAATGGAACTTCCTGTTTTCCCAGAGTTCTTCTGATCAAAGACAATGTCTGCTTGCTTGACAAGAAATCAATGTGTCCCTCCAGAGCTTTAGATGGGCAACACTGTAACTTGGCTGTCACCTGGTTGTCACCATCTGTGTTTTGAAGAAGACAACATCTGGTTTCCAACTCTGGTTCTGCCACTTATTAACTATGTGATCTTGAGCAAATTAGTTACACTCACTGGGCCTTAGTTTCTCCACCTGCAACCAAAGTCCTCTTACATAAGGTGTTGTGAAGATTAAATGCGTTGATCATTGTAAAGCCACAGTGTACCTGACATAAAGTTTAGGCCGAATCCACAGTGTGAACTTTTGCTTTCTCCCATTGCATCTGGAGATAGATAGTCAGCAGTGACTTGTTCTACAAGGGAAAATGTCTAACTTTCAGCCCAATGTCATTATCTTTCTTGGCCCAAATCGAGCAACAGGTTTCATTACTCATCGCAGAAGTCTCACAAAGTGACATCAGATTTTACTTCTGCAGCCTGGATGACAATAGTTACCTTTATAGAGCTATAGAGCTATTGGCTAGAGAAAGTACAGCATGGGCCTCTGAAGTGGATTATTTTTATTACCCCTAATTGACAGACGAAGGAACAGGAAAGAGCAGGTACTTGCCGGGAAGGCACCGCCAACGCACCCTGTGATAGGCAGATGGAGAATAAGACAGACTAATGCTTTTCCACTGGGTCCAAAGGCCAGGAGAAGGACGTACAGATAACAAACATAATTTCTAAATAGAAACGGGATGACTGGGGAGGCTTAGCTTGTGGGTAAGGGGTGCATGGCAACTCTGAAATCCATTATTTTGAAGAACACGTAAGAAGCTCCAGGTTCAGAACTAAAATCTGAAAGCCGATCAACGCTTTGGATTGTTAAAAGCCATAACCAGTGGAGACAATTCAGCAGGCCGATTGCTTACTATCTTTTCCTTAGATGCAGAGGCGTGAAACTCTTGCCACTCCTTGCTAATGTTTGATATCAGTAACTGAGCAGGAGGTGGCTGAAACAAGCTGTTAAGCCCCTTCTCTGTAGGCTCAGGGACCTGTTTGTGGACGGCTCCCATACCATTTCTCCAAAAGAAATAGTTAAAAAAAAAAAAAGCTCGCATATTTTATTCATTTATGTACGGCATTAATTCTAGGTGAT
The DNA here is from genome assembly GCA_004026545.1 of Mormoops blainvillei. NCBI lineage: Eukaryota > Metazoa > Chordata > Mammalia > Chiroptera > Mormoopidae > Mormoops > Mormoops blainvillei. The sequence continues at coordinate 3,232 of PVJD01017608.1, read as the reverse complement.
GCCTTTTTGCCAATGGAAAAGGGCGTATAGGTGCTTCAAAGATCTTAGATCTGTTTGAAAAGAGCTTTTAAAGACATATATACCTTCTGTCTTTAAATATTAAAAAACTTATGAGGTCAAAGAAGTTGTGCTGATAATTCGGTCTGTTTAGGACTGGAAATTACAATTGGTTTTAGCTCTAATGCCAACTTAGCATCTAAAGTCTTCCCACCTTCCCTTTCCAAACTTACTTCCTATTCTTTGCTTCACAAATGCAACCTCTCCTCACTGTGGCCATCCCACCCGAGGCTGGTAGCACCAGCCCTTTTCCACGTCTTCCCTGCCAGAACCCCTCTCTGTTGTGAGGTTCAAGTGGAAGTCACCTTCCAGGAGAATCTTCCCTGATCCCCAAGCCAGATGGCATCTCTCCTGCTGAATTCCCCTCATGCTTTCTCTGTACTTCCCAACGGGAAGATGCTCTGTCTCAGGTTACTGGTAATTTTGGAACATCTTTTATCTCCCTACTCCATTAAAAGCTTCCTGGGGGCAGAGCCAGTCCTTGTCTGGCCAGCCATCGTATTCACTATGAAGGTTTGCACACAATAGGTGCTCAGTGGGTATTTGTTGAATAAATGAGTAAACCAAGGACCAGATGACTCCATACATGGCTCTGAAGGACACCAATTACATGTCACATCTGAGTAACACATCCGGGGACAAAGAAGTTGATGTGTGTGTCAGGACACTCCTTTGCTGTGAACAACAACAAAAACTGAAATGATAAAAACATAAGAATAAAATTTTGATGGTGTAAATGTTTGCAATCCCCACCCCCATCACCGGCTGTTACAACTCCTGTACTTTACTGTTTACAGAGTAGCTCTTATGCTACTGTAATTTGTTTATTTTTGCTTCACTGTTCCTTTGAAGTTTAAGAGCAGGCACGAAAACACCGCAGGGTGAATATGGCAGCTGTGGCTGGAGCTGGGCTCCCAGGGCTGCGGCAAGCACTCTGGGGTGTTTGTGAAGGTCGCGCCTTTCCTCTGTGCTAAGCACAGAATGAAATATTCCTTACTTTCAAGATTAATCCAGTGGCTGGCATTCACAGGAGACTAGTGGGGCTGTTTGTCAACTAGCTGTAAATATTTTATGGCAAATACTCCACTCTCCCGTGAAAATTGTTCCTTTCGCCATCAATTTCTCAACATCGATACACTCTTTGTTGGAGTGAGAAATATTTCCGTTTGTAGTTTCATCTGTGTTTCTAAATACAAAGATGCCTAGGCCTGTTAAAAAGAAAACATTGGCTCTTTGGGGTAACGTCAGGCGTAACTAGAGGCAGAAGCTGAGAAAGACTCCATTTCCCTCCACGAGGTGGGCAGACAACTCAGGATGGGGCTACCCAGCGGACAGCTCAGACACAGCAATCAGCAGCCTTGCCTCTGAACAAAAGGAGCCCACACCTGGGGTGCAGACAAAGGGAGGCCGCTTCAGCTACCCAATTCCCAGCTCACATCGCCTGCTGCTGGGGACCCCTAGTGGCCACACACGCCGCAAGCACAGGTGCTCCTGCATCTCACTGACGTGTGGAGGGTCCAGGGCCATGGCCCTGAGTTTCCCATTTGGCCACTTAACTAGCAGGGATAAGACACCCACAGCTACGCACGCTTATGCCACGCCATCAGCTGCAATCTCTTTGACTTGAGAGCCAGACAGACAGAGGGAGAGAAATAAAGGAGAGTACTTCTTCCCGAAGAAAAAGAAGATCAGAGTTCAGAGACTTGTGATAGAGTTCAGAAACTCATTGAATATTCTGTCTTCTGCCTATTGCATCATCCGGCTTTGTTTCCTGACATTTGAGATTTCAAAAATCTGTTCTGCTCTCACTGCTGTAAAAGAAACCTAGGAGAAACTACAGTGAAGGTAGTGGTAAGTCTGCCCTGGGGCAAAGTGCGCAGTGAGCTTGTTTAGCGGGTCTCTGGACGCTTCTGGCTCCTCTCGCACTATCTGAATTTGCTTCCACAAGGTTGTCCAATGGGTTGATTCTCTGCTCCCTGTTCATTTATGCATTCATCAATTCACTCAGTATAGTTCGATCCCACTACCCTTGCTGGGACACGTACGTTTCCACCGGGACGAGGCACAGATATGGCCTCTAATTGGAAATTATTGGTAGGTATTATCTATCTGGTATCAACTTTCTTTTCAGCGGATTTTTGGAAAAAAACAGAACCTCCAAAGTCAAGCCTCGAAGTCTTTTTCTAGATAATCAGCATCTTCTCATCTGCAGGTCGAGCTTGTCAGCTCAGGGAACCCAGCGGACACTCCGAATGCCTTCACCTCCCAGGAAAAGTTCTGAATCATTATTTTCATTTCTTTGCTGTGATGGCATAGATTAGACAACAACAAAAAAGAAAAACTTAAAAAAAATCTTTTTAAGAAGGGAGGATCAATGGCATTGGAGGAAAGCCAACTGACACGATATCTGGGCCAGTCTTCTGATTTAAAAACATATGTTAGCCTTTTGCAAATACAGGTGGAGCAAAAGTAGGTTTACAGTCATTCTTATGGGAAATAATACAATAAATAATAAACAATACATGAATCACCCTGGCCAGTGTGGCTCAGCTGGTTGGAGCGTCATCCTGTAAACCGAAAGGTTGTGGTTCGATTTCCCATCAGGGCACACGCCTGGGTTGTAAGTTTATCCCCGGTCGGGGCACATCCAAGAGGCAACCAGTCGATGTTTCTCACGCTGGTGTTGCTCTCTCCCCCTGCCTACCCCTCTCTCCAAAATCAGTGAGCATGTCCTTGGGTGAGGATTAAAAAAGAAAAAGAATAGATTCTGTACTCATGACTGTACACCTACTTTTGCGCCACCCTGTATATTAGATTTGTTTGTAAAACCAGGCATGAAGGAGTGATTTCAGAAAAGTTTGATGTGTATCTATGGAGTCAGACAGACCTCGTTCGATTCTAGTTCCCCCATAAGTCGCCATGCGACCCTGAGCGAATTACTTCATCTTAGTTTCCTGATCTTTGAAATGGGTTGAATAACACCAAATTCACAGAGTTTGTGAGGACCGAATGAAATAATAAACATAATACAGTGTCTACCACACAGGAGCCCAGTTCCTAGTACCGAGTCTGCTCATTAGAGCAAAGCATAGTGTGCTTACTTCTACTTTTCCAGAGAAGCCTCGAAAAATAATGGTTTGATGCAAAAGTAAATTTCATCTCTACTTGCCACCCC
>PVJD01017607.1:0-16993 GCA_004026545.1 Mormoops blainvillei | reverse complement strand
GTACTCCCAGACCCGTCTCACTGTCCTCTGGGAAGAACTGGAACTGGGACTTGTTTCCTCAAATTGTCACTCTGTGTCTTCTTTCCTGCTTGTCCACAAGCAAACGGTTGACCCACTGGGAACTTAGCTCCTTGACAGCTGTAACTACCTGGGAGGTGGCTTCTCTATCCCTCGTCATGCCTAGGACAAAAGTCCGTATCTATGTCGTGCGGGCCTCACTATTAGGAGTAAAGAGAAATGTCCTTACTCTCTTGTTTACCCGGAAGTGAGACCGATGTAAATCTGCCTTCTCAAAATGGATCTCGCTCATCTTTGGGCCGCTTCCTGACACCCGCAGCCTCCAGCCTTCCTCAAAAGCCACAGATGGCCTCGGGCTGGGGTTGCACTGCTGGTTGTGTTCCCCTCTTGCCAAGTGCAAGTCAGCTACAAAGGCTGCGGGGAGTTTTCAGAAATCTGGCCTTCATCCTAGCTTCACTCAGAATGATTTTCTTTTCTATGAAGCTGCCTGCGGTTCAGTAATTGAACACTACTCTTAGTTTGTTAGAGGAGGGAGAGGACTGAGTCTGTGGTCCATGTGGTATCTTTGTGTGTGTGTGTGTGTGTTTTAACTTTTATTTGTTGATTTTAGAGAAAGAGGGGAAGGGAGAAAGAGAGAAACATCAATTTTGCTGTTCCACTTATTTATGCCTTCACTGGTCGCTTCTTGTATGTTTCCTGACCGGGGATTGAACTAGCAACCTTGGTGTATGGGGACAACGCTCTAACCATCTGAACCACCCAACCAGGGCCACATGCTATCTTTTAAATGCTGACTTTCCTCTTGTATTTTCTTTTGCCGTTTGAGATTTACAGAACTAGAAAGAATATTGAGAGAAGTTATTTTCTGAAACTTCAATTTTCTTAGGAGGTTTTCAGAAAAACTTGTCATGCTGCTGCCGTTTGGAAAATCATACTCATTTTACAAGATGAATACACCTGTGAACAGTGGTTTGCAGATCGATACTGCCAAGGGGTGTGGTCCAGCTTGGCCAACAGCACTTATCGAAGAAACCCCCTGTACCCCATTGTGTATGTGCCGCCTTTGCCATAGATTAATTGACCATGTAAGCGAGGACTTATTTCTGGACTCCCTATTCTGTTCCATTGAGCGCTGTATCTGTTTTTATGTCAGTACCATGCTGTTTTGGTTTTTGTAGCTTTGCAGTACAGTTTAATATCAGAGACATGGATATATGATGTATACTCTTTTTAATGTATTGTTAAAATTGCTAATATTTTGTTGAGAATTTTCTCATCTATATTCATCAAAGATATTGGCTTGTAATTTTCTTTTCTTTTTTCTTGTAATGCCTTGATCTGAGTTTGGTATCGGGGGAAACTGGATTCATAAAATGAGTTTGGAAGACATTTCTGCTCCTTCAGCTTTTTAAAAAATCTTCACCCAAGGATATGTTCATCGATGTGCAGGAGAGAGAGAGAGAGAGAGACAGGGAGAGGAACATCCATCAGTTGCCTAATGTACCCTCCCAGAAACCCAACCTGTACCCAAGCATGTGCCCTGACCAGGGAACAGCCCCGCGACGTTTCTGTGCGTGGGATGACGCACTCCCACAAACTGAGCCACCAGGCCAGGGCCCCTTCAACTTTTTGAAATAGGTTAAGAAGGTTTGGGATTAATGTGCGCGCCAGGTGGTTTCGGCAGGCTGCTAGGAGCTGCACCTGGGAACGCACGGTAGAGCCCTTGCACGCAGGTCAGAGCCACAGGGTAGAGGGCTGGCCCACGCTATGGGGTGGAGAGGGTCCCAAACCCCGGTACTCGTTGCCCTCCCCCAGAGACTTCCCGCGGCCCCCCAGCCTGCTCTGAGCTGTTTCTCGCTTGGTTGTTGCCCTGCACGTGGTCCCGTGCAGAAGCGGCCACTGCGCAGGCTCCTCGTGCCGGGCAGCGCGGGAAGCGGCGTGGAGCCGCGAGCCCTTGCAGCTGTGAGCGCTCGCAGCACCTGGGCCTCAGCGGGCACTTCCGCTGCGCTAGCAGCCCCTCCCGACCTGAAAGCAGCTGCTTCCGGCGCGTGCGCAGGCACCTCCAGCCTCGAGCTGCAAGGAGGCTGACGGTCAGGTGTCGCCCCGCTCCCTGGGTTCGGAGGGGCCCCGGCTCCAGGCGGTGTCAGTGTGAGCGCCCCGCGGGGACCCTGCAGGCAGGTAGGTCGAGACCCGCACACAGCCCAGCCGCGCCCTCGGGAGGTGGGGTCCCACACAGGGGGTGCGGCTGCTTCTCTCGCTGGGGTCCCACTTCCCGCCGCTCCCCAGGGCTCCCCGTGTCCCTGGCCTCTGCGTTCGGTCTCCCTCTCTGGTTTGTGGTCAGCAGCTGGTCGTTCCGCGCTCGGGTGTCCCCAGCAGCACTTGCTCCCTGTGCACGCACGTTTCTCTGTGTGCTGGTGGGAGGTGGCGGGTCAGCCTCCACCCGCCACTCAGATGGTGACTGTTGCGAAGTCCTGAGGATGGTCTCAGTCGGAGTCCGCAGTCTTGGTGTCACTCCGCACGGGATGCATTGCTCACATTTAAATTTGGTCTTCAAGTGACGACGCTCGGTGACTGTGGGATGGAGATACGAAAGGAGCACGAGTGGCGGCAGCGTTAAGAAGTGGGTGGGAAACCGGTGTCAGTGGCTGCTTGCTGGGGATGTCCTCTTGCACCGCTTCCGGCCAGCTGGCCGCCGGGCGCTCGGGCCCTTGACCAAGCAGAGGAAGACGCACGGTCCCGGCATGGTCTGGCGACGGCTCTTTACTTAGCCCTTCCTGATTTGGCTTAACCGTTTTCTAGTGTCTTTTGATCTCTGATGTGTCAGTGGAAATTCTCCGTGGCGAGTATGTCACTTAGCTCTTGCAGTGTTCGAGATGACTCCGCTGGCCTTGACCGGGCTCGCTCATGTGTCTTTGGTCAACTGCGGATCAGTGGTGGCTCTGCTGATACTGGCCGGCCGTTCTCAGCGGTGGTCAGTCAGCTGGCTGTCCGCCGGCCTAGAAGGCATTGGGTCTTCTGCGCGTTCAGCTCGCCAGTGTGCGAGCGTAGCAGTGGCAAGGGCCCAGGAGCCGGAGCCGTGAGCAAGCTCTCCTGCTGCTTGGGCTCAGAACTGGCACGGCGTCACTTCTACCCGTTGGGGAGCTGCCCCAGAACTCCCCAGGCCAGTGCAGATTCACAGGGTGGAGTCATGGACTCCATCTGTCGAGGGGAGGGGTCAAAGTCCCAGGCACAGAGCCCGGGTGTGGCGAAGGTAGAGAACTGCGGGTCTGACTTGGGTTCGCAGTTTTTCACGCTGGGAGAATTTTATACGTACACGCAGATACAACTCGAACAAGCTTATCTGAGCTGCTAGAATATAGGAATAATGATCGGAGTGTAAGGTTGGGTGCCAGGCTCTAAAAGAAGGCGTTTTTCGAGCTGTTTATTCTCTCAGGGTTCGACCTTGGTTATTTTGCCGTCGTCACCCTTGCGCCTTATTGGCTCCATTTTCAAAGGCTTGGGATCTTCAGGTGCCCAAGGTCGTTGAAGACGCAGGTCTGGGCTAGCCTTGTGTACCTGGAACCTTCGGGGGGTGCAATTGAGCACTTTTACCTATAAGTTTATTCTGAGACGCACCTATACAATGTTCCAGTCTTCTGGCCACTCCTGTGAAAGTCTTGAGACTCCAGACAAAATGTGGATTCTGATTCTTCAGGTCTGGGGCGGGCCTGGGATTCTGCCTTTTCAGGAAGTTCCTGCCTGAAGGCAGCGCTGTGGTTTTCAGACCGTACTGTGGATGGCAAGGGCGTCAAGGACAGATCTCAAGCAGCCCGCGGACTGCTTTGGGGGTTTCTTGGGGGTGGGGGTTGGCCTATGGCATATTGAAAAACAAATTGAGCAACTATCTCAAAGAGATTTCTCCTAAAAATTATGTGCTGGATACCCTGTGGGGGAAAAAAGAGAGATCCGACGAGACCCGCATGGCATGTCTGCGTAGACGAGTGTCAAGGGGCAGCTGCCCTGTTGAGGGGCGCAGGCGGGGTGCCCCGAAGGCTCCGTCACGCCTCTCCCTGAGCTCGTCTACAAGTGGGATGTAGGGATCCTTTCGCTTGTGGCTCTGCAGACAGCTCACGCGTGCACGTGTGCAAGCCCGGCAAAACCCTGGGAGGCAAACGCGGAGCAATGCGGCGGGGGAAGTGAAAAGGGGCGAGTTATTATTCTTTGAGACTTCGGTATGTTGATTTGTGAGGGCCTTATCGGTTGCATCTGGAGCCTGTTGGAGCCGATCGAGGGGGAGAAAGAGAGGGGGCTTTATTGTAAGGCTGTGAGACGGGAGCTCAAGAACCCAGGATGCAGCCGGCGCTCACAAAGAACGGAGCTGAGGAACCTCCTTGCTTGGCCTTCTCCTCGGCTCCTCTCTGCAGCGACCTTGCGCTGCTCTCAGGTCACCTGGGGCAAGGTGTGGCCACCGGTCGGACCTGGATTTTCATGCCAGGGGTCTTGCTCTGCAGTCCTGTCCCCGTTCCCCGGGAAGGGACTGCGGTCAGCTCAGCCCGGAGGGCCTGAGGAGAGGCCGACAGGCTTCTGCTGCCCCAAGGAAACTGCCTCCATCGAGCATGAAGTTGAGCCCTCTAGTGGCGGGGTGGTGGGGGCGGTGATGACTAAATGCTCTGGGGCCCCAGAAGGACCCCAGCCCGTCCCAGGGGCCGGGGGGTTGACAGAAGCTGGCCGGACCCCCTCGTTCATGACGCCTCTTTGCTCTTAAAGGAGGAGAGACTGTCCGGTTGCAGACTCAACAGCTTCTCAATAATAATAATAATAGTAATACCCGAAGGTGAAGCCAGGGCAGCAGTGACTGGGCTCCTTGATTCCTTCTCTCCGAAGTGCAGCGCAAAGCATGGACATTAAAGTTGATAAAAGTTCAGTTAAAGCGGGCACCCCCATCGCCCTTCCCAAAATTGTGAAGATGTTGTTTAAAGTGCGCTATCATCTTAGAAGAGTGGTCGATGAGAGGCGAGTGGCCGGGCTGGAGCAGAGCGTTCCTGGGTTTCCCGTAAGCGCCTTCTCCCGTTACCAGCGTCTTACCGTAGCAGGTTATCCGCCGCAAGCCATTAAGCAGCCCTGCTGCGTTACTGTCAACTAAATGCATACGTTATTCCTGCTTATAAATTTTGATGTCCCTTTTTTTGTTCCAATATCGCATTCACGGCACCACATTATATTTAGTCATCTTGTCTCCTCAGGTTCCTCTAAGATGTCACAGTGTCTCAGGCTCTCCTAGGTTTTGATGGCTTTGACAGTTGTTTATTATTTGGGGGAGTACGGCTTTACTGAGCGAGACCTTATGAAACCGTGCCGTTCACCCATTTGCAGCGGATTGGCCAATATATCCAGCATGGTGCAACCGTCACCACAGTCTGTCTTAAAACACTTAAATCACCCTAAAAAGAAACCTGTTCCCTTTATTTACCAACCTCCCAAAGTCCCCACCCCCTGAGCCCTGGGCAACCACTGTTCCTGTCCCTATGTTTGTCTAATCTGGACTTTTCATGGGATGGCGTCACATACTGTGCGGCTTTTTGTGACTGGCTGTTTTAGCATACTATGTTCACGACCCATTCACATTGTATCATGTATCAGCCCTTCATTCCTCTTTACGGCCAGGTATCACTCCGCCATCTCTGTAGACCACATTTTACCTGTTCTTCAGCGGAGGGACGCTTGGGTGGTGCCTGCTTTTGACTGTTACAAGCACTGCTGCTAATTTTTATCAGCATTTTATAGTTTTCAGTGTACATGCCTTGAATTTCTTTTAATTTATCCCTAAAGCACTTTATTCTTTTTTAGGCTATTCTAAATAGAATAGTTTTTCTTGATTTCATCATCTGATTATTCACCGAAAGTGTATAGAAACCCAACGGTTTTTGCATATTGATCTCATACCGTGTAACCCGCTGAACCCGTTTATTAGCTCTACTCGTTTTTGTTGCAAATGAAAGTATTGATAACACCTGTGCTGTCATTTGTATTTCACTGTAACGGTTAAATATAGTTGGTTAACAGTTAAATTGTTTAACTGTACTTGTTAAATTGTGGTTAGTTAATTGACTGGGACTCCTGATTTCTCTGAGTGGCCTTGAGTTACCGTCTGGCGTCCCTTCGTCGCAGCCGGAAGGCCTTCCCTTAACATTTCTTATAGGGCTGCTCTGCTCGTTTCTAGCGAGTCGCTCAGTGGTATTTACCCGATTTCTGCCCTCATGATTCGACTGGAGTTATGTGTTTTGGGGGAGAAATACCACAGAGGTAAAGCGCCCTCCTATTTCATAGCATCAAAGGGACACACCATCAGAGCTATTCCCCTTGGCTGCCCCATGCGCGGCGTTTGTCACGTTCGTCCCCTTTCCCCCCTCTTTCCGTCCTGTGCTCTGTGCGCGGAAGTCACAGCGCAGCGCCCACATTGGGGAGTGGCAGTTTCACCCCACGTCCTTGAGAGAGGATGTGCTGCAGGAACTAGTGGAATTCTATGTGGGAGACTTGTCCACCCCTCCCCGCCATTATTTATTTACCCAATCATTTGTTGTTGTTGTTTTTAATCAGTATAGACATATAAATTTATTGTATGTTCTAGGTTACGATCCCATGCAATTTTATTTATTTTGTTGCTCGAACCGTTTCTAGCTTCAGCTACTAGTTCCTCTGTCAGTTGGCTCCATTCTCCCTCTGAGAAAGGATTTTTTTTTTTTAAAGAAATGAGAGTGGAATTTGATCATACTCAAATTTGATTTAATAACTGTATATGGAACTTTACATCCTTCAAATATAAAACAGAGTTTTTCTATGTTTGTGCATATGTTTAAAAAATGAATGTGGCCATGAATAAAACCTTAAATATTTCTGACCATATTCTCTGATTATAATCCAAGGAAATTGGAAGTAAATAATGAAAAGGTGATTTTAAAAATCAAATTACTTGGAAAATAGGAAACACATTTTTAGAAAGCCTTGAATTGGAGAAGAAATGGAAAAGAAACCACAAACAAAATGAAAAGGCCCAGTACAGTTGAACTCTCCCAAAATCTAAAGCTTTCAATGTCTTTATTTTTAAAGAAGAAAGACAAAATTATTAAAGGAACAAAATACTCATCCTAGAAACTTAGAAAAAGCACCCAAATAAACTAAGAAGAAGGAATTAATGGAGATAAAGTTTGAAATAATAAAACAGGAAAAGAAGAAAGATAAATGAACCCTGAAATTGGTTCCTTTGAAAAAACCCATAAAGCAGAAACATTGCAAACTTCATTAAGATGAGAGACAGAGAACAAAAACAGGCAAAATTCGAACCGAGGGAGGGGCTGCAACCACGTGCGAATTACACAGCACCACGCGCAGCTCTTGGCACCGGAGTTAAGACCTAGGGAAATAGATGGCTCCTGGGAAAACAGAAGTCACTAAATTTTACTCAGGGATTGGAAAACTTGGATAAACTAAAAATCATAGGAAAAACTAGCAGTTTATTGCTTTTTAAGATCACGCCCCAGAGTCACTATATTATAATTGACGTGATACTTGTGTGGGAACAGACAGAACAAGGAAATGGAAGAAGGACTTCGCCCTGGCGGGGGGCTCAGCTGGTTGGAGCACCGTCCTGATGCACCCAGGCTGGCACGGGATCCCGTCAGGGCCCATGCGGGAACCAGCCGGTGAAGGCCTGAGTCGATGGAAGAACAGATCGATGTCTCTCTCTGTCTCTCTCTCAAACCAGTAAATAAAAATTAAACATTTTTTTTTAAAAAGAAGAGGGACTTCAAAATACAGGTAGTCCTGACTTAAAATGGTTCGACTTAAGATACTTTTTTGACTGCGATGGTACGAAAGTGATACCGCTCGGTAGAAACTGCACTTCGGATTTTGAACGCGGCTCTTTCGCCGGACTAGCAGTTCGTGGCGCGGTGCCCCTCGTGTGGCCGGGCAGCGACCTCAGCTCCTACTCAGCCTGACCACGAGGGCTACCGACTGACACCCCGCAGCCGCTGTGTGTCGTGTCCTATGTCTTTGCCTCCCGTCATACCTATCGAACACCCACCTGGGTCTCCCCCGCCTGGTGAGAAGAGGACCATAACAGATGCTCCTCCACGTGCAAAGCCACGTATGCAGCAGTTTCTGCCTCGACATACAGGACACGCCATGGGACAGAGACCGGCGAATGGGCGACGGCACTGTGGCCTCCCTGTGCAGTGGGACTCCGCACTGCTGTGAGAACAGCGGGTTGATGCACTCGGCAGCGTGGACCGATCTCAGAAACATCATGCCAAGCGAGAGAAGTCGGGCGCAGAGGTCCGTATGGGGTGATTGAATTTATACGTCAGGAAGAGGCAGAAGTACAGGAATAGAAGGCCGCCCGGCGGGGCCCCACGTGTCCGGGGCACATGAAAGCGTTTAATGGCGACGGGGCGGCGCCCTGTCCTGATTGCAGTTACTTCATCATCTACAATTGTCACAGTCCCTCCAACTGTACACTTTAAGTGTGTCTCATTTCATATAAATCATACCTTAACTTTTAAAAATCAAGGAAGAAAAGGAAAAACAGGTTCCTCCTGACTTACGTGCTCAAATATAAAAACGAAAACCCGTGCTCTTGCCAGAACATCCTGCCACTCGGGGATTAGGGAGAATATCTTCACTAAAGCCCAGAAACTTAGATGTCGTAAAAGAAGTAATAACCTCTGTGTGGTTAAAAAAGCAGTTCAACTCAAGGGGAAAATAGATCAAGAAAAGAGGGCAATGCCTGTGACAGAAGCAGTAAGTCATCTGTATTATTCGAAGCCCTTCTGCAAATGGACAGGAGAAATACAGCACCATCAGATCATGGACTGAAGAGAAGTCATGGCAGAGTGAATGGAAGTGGCCGCAGGCTCAGGAACAGGTGCTTAAATCCACCGGTGGCCAGGAGGGTGCAGATTCGAGGGTGCAGGACACCCCGGTGCCCCTTCATTGGGAGGAGCTGCCCGCGGAGAGCTGCCAGGACGTAGGGGAAGGGTGTTCTCGTCCCTGTGGAAAGGTGCCGTGCGGAACCTACGGCAGCATTTGTTGGTGCTAAAAACACCTACATTATTTAGCCTCACCAGGCTTCGCCGGAGAGAGCCAATGGCCATAAAAGCTGCCGTGCTGATGGGCACGGGCACACAAGCGTCTATGGCAGCGGTGTGTCTAATGGCACCGAACCAGCTCCAAGTCGGGGCGGTGGACTGAGCGCGACGGCACATGTAGTGCCGTCTTCCGCTGAGCAGCCAGTAAAATGAGTGGGAGCCTTCACAGGTGACTTTCCCCACCCGTGGCTGTTGAGTATGAAATGCCAGATGTGGGAGAGGGTGTACAGTAGCTCTTTTAGTAAAACCAAGATAAGTTCTACTTTACCTCCATTTCTATGTACATGTGTATGTGTATATTGGTACAATAGTATGAGCACGGAGGAAAGCCATGGATGGGCACGCGCCAGATGATTAAGTCCTCCTGCCAATGTGACCCACGTCGTGTGTGCTGGTACTCGTGCAGGTTGGGCTACAGCCAAGCCAGCGACCGACCGACCGACCAACCAGACAGGAAAGTCTGCATTTGGTCAGCCTGCGTGTGATCAGATGTGTGTTGTATTGGCAGAAGTTGGGTTGTTACTCTGTAGTAAACAACCCAACGTCCCGGGACATTAATATTAAACACACAAAGTCTGAGCGTCTGGGAGACCCTCCGGGGCGATCTTCTCAACAGGCCGGCTGGGACTTGCAGGCCACGCAGGTGTACGGGAATCTTCCTGTCGGCCTGTGCTTTCCGGCGGCTGCTGCAGGGAGCAGGGGCGCGGGGAATTGTGCGCCGGCGATGCCAGGTGCCCCCTGGACTTGGCGCATATCGCTTTCCCCTGGTTTTCTCCCCCCAAATCAAGGCGCACGGAGTGAAGGAATTGTGCTCCCCTGGATGGGGAAGAGGAGGGGAAACTTCTGTGAGCAGTAAAAATGTCTATTATTTATACACTTATGAAACTGTTTATATAAAGACACTAAGCTTTAAAATGGTTTATACTTTATGAACAAGCAATTTACGAAATATAAGAAATGGCCATAAAAATGAAATATGTTTATCTTTGCATATTGGCTAAGATTATAAAGGTCGATAAGGCCCAGTGATGATGAAAGTTTTGGAAAAAGAGAAATTCTCCTATATTCCTGGTGTGAGAATAGACTAGTACATTTCTGAAATACAATCTGGCTGAATAGATCGAAAAGTAACTTTCGAATGATCTTTTCGCCCAGTAACGTGACGTGCAAGAACCCGCCTTTGAAAGCCGACAGGGGGCGCACGCGAAGAAACGCCCCCTGCAGCGTCGTTTATGGTAATAAAGGGCACGCAGGCTAAGGGCGGACCTCTCGGGACGAGTTCGCTGACCTGCGGTAAATGCACGCCCTGTGAGAGCCTCTAAAAGAGATAAAAGGTGGATGTACTTGTTTGCATATAAAAAACATTCAGAGAACATATTGAAGCATTTTAATTGAGGAGGACCTCTGGCTGCAGCGTGGAGAACGGGTGGAGGAGGGTCGCGCCTGGCGGAGGGTCACGCTCGGGGGGCCGCTGCCGTGGGCTGGACGAGACAAGCAAAGGCATGGCGTATTTAAGTTTTTTTCACGTAGTATTCCATAAGATGTAGCATTCATCCCATTCAAAATGTCTTGGTGATCATTCGAGAACAGCAACTATTTTCCTCCGCTGCTGATTTTGTGGATCAGGAATCAGGAGGGGCTCAGCGGGGCGGTTTGCCTTTAACCGGCCCTCAGGCGCCTGGCGGGGGCAGCTGGGCGGAAGGACCCACCCCCAGGGTGTCCTCGTCTTTCCCGTGCCTGGCGCCTGGAAGACGCTGAGCTGCTTCACCAGTCCAGGTGGGCCCTCGCCCCCAGGCCTTCTCGGGCTTCCTCAGCCGGGCGGCCTCGGGAGAGTCCTGCTCCTTACCTGGTGGCCAGCCTCCAGGACGTAGGGGCCGTGCCTGGAGCTAGCAGAACACGGTGGCAGCTGTCCTCTGTTGGTTGTCACCGTCCGAAGGCCTGCTCAGATCCCAGTAACGGTTCTTTGTTTTGAGAGTGGCAAGGACACTTGCAGAAGAGCCGGCAGAGTGGGGCTATTGTCCTGGCATCTTTGGAAAAATGCCGTCCGCCACCGTGTCATATGGTCCCATTTACATAAATGTCAATGCTTCTTTATATTTAAAGAACTAGAAAAATATAGTGACAAGATAGTGTTTCTGCGGGGCATTGCAGTGTTGAGTCGACACTGCTTTTCTGCTATAGATTGTTCAGGGTTTGGTTTCTTTTTACATTAAACGCGAATTGCTTTTATAAACAGCAAAATGTTTTAAATGTCAGTTTTGCAATGAAAAAGATACAGGTTGTTTCAAGTTGTTTGCTCAAATAATGTACAGTGCTCCAAGCACGCCTTTAAGTGGATGACATTATCCCCTGTGGAGGGGCCTCCGCAGTTAAGTTTCCGTGTGTCCAGAGCGGGGAGGAGTGACAGCTTCTCTGCAGAATTGGATTTAAATATCAGAAGTCGTTATTCGGGACGGGCTTAACACGGGTCCCCACCCAGCTGGAAGGGTTAGGCCCCGCGGCGGAGCACATCGGCCACACGGCTGCCTCAGGCAACCCGTGGCATGGTAAAACTTGAGCACAAAGCAGGCCCAGAACTTCAAGAAAGAAGGGTGGAGGGGTTGGGGGTCCTTCTCAGCAGTCGGAAAAATGACCTTAGCCTTTAGTGGGTGCCCGTGTCGGTCCTGTGCCCTCTTCCCCGTAGCCGTGAGTTGGCAGGGTAATGGCGAATGCGTCTATTGGAAGACGCTGCAGTGCCTTCTTCTCCCATTGTCTCAAACACAGCCAGCAGTCCCAACGCCGCGGTGACGCTGACAGTCATTCCCATGGAAACAGAGCCCAGTGTCATAAACACGGCATTAGGACTTCTCAGCAGGAGCAGGCAGACGGGGTTTGGGCACTGAATCCGTAAGATTTATGCAAAACCTCAAATGTCTGAGAGAATAATACCAAGGCCGGGCACGGGGGCGGTGGGGAGCATAGAGCTGCCCTCCTCACAGGCACGGCTCCTGTTTCTGTTTTTTTGCTTTTTATGTTTTCTCCAAGGACTCGCTCACCTCCGACGCCGCTCGCTACTCGGTTGGTTTCCCATCCGCCGCTGTGTCGGGCGCGGCGTGCTGTCGTTGGGGCTGTTGGCTGTCCGTCTCGACGGGGCTGTGTTTTCTTCGCGGGGTTGAGCCTGAGAGTCTGACGAGGGGATGGACTTGCTCAAGTTAGGAGCCCGGTTGAAGCCAGAGCCCCCCGCCCCGACCTGGAGCCCCACGGGCCAGTGCGCTGTCCACGCGTCTCATTTACTTTGAGAACACAGTCTATGCGCAGGGCACCGCTTTGGCCATTCCAGCGAGACCCCCCTTCAAGAAAAAACAAAAACAAAAAACCAGTTTCAGATAAGGAGGTTTGTCCTCTGTCAAACCAGTCCATGGTGTCAGGGGCCCAGGCTGTTTCTATAGACTTTCTCTGCCTAGCGTCCCGTCACCTGCAGGTGCAGGACATCAGCGCCGCGACTGGGGGTGGCGGGCCCGGTGTCCCCCACAGGACGCGGGGATAGGCGGGGTTTCTCAGCACCGTTTGCGAGGCACAGACGGCCACGCGTAGGCGGGCCTGCGCCTGGACCCGCTGCACCCTGCCAACGCCCGTGCCTGTCATCAGGGCAGCAGCGCACGGTTGGGGCTCCTGAAGGTTTGTGACGCGCCCCGAGGTCAGGTCATGAAGTCCCCTGTCTCTGAAAACCGCTTTTCAGAATAATTTTGGTTGTTTTAGGCCATTTGCGTTTCGACACAAACTTTTAAGTCAGTTTGTCGTCCACTCCTGCAGGTGACGCCCGCAGGTTTCCGCGCCGATCGCCCCGGAGCGGGGCGGGGCCGGCGGGTGCGAGGCCTCCTGTGCACTAGCGCCGGAGGCCATTCTGCTGACGCCTGCCAGTGCCTTTTTACCGCTTTCGGTGCCCGGGTCTTGCACACCCTTTGTCAACTTTGTCCCTAAGTTTTAAAAATGTCATTTTTAGCCCCCTACCTTAAAGAGGTACCTTAAAGAGGTATAATTTTTTGAATTTCAATTTTAGAATTCTAAAGAAAATGTTCAAGTAACCTATAGGAAGGCAGGGAAAAGGAACAGAGAAACAAAAAAATGGTGTGAACAAACAGAAAACAAAGAAACATGAATAGCTGTAAGCCCTGATATATTTAATGTAATATATCAGTAATTACATTAAATGTAAATTTTCTAAGTGTTCCGATGAAATGATAGAGAGACTGGCAGAGTGGATGGAACGCGTGACCTGACACTTGGGCGGCTGGGAGAGGCTCGCTTTAAATAGATTGATACAGGCAGGTTGAAAGTGAAAGGATGGAAAAAGATAAACCGTGCAGAAAGTAATCAAAAGAAATCTGGAGTAGCTATATTAATATCAGGTGAAGTAGACTTCAGCGGAAAGAAGATTACTGGAGACAGAGAGGGATATTAAATAATGATGAAAATGTCAATTTAACGAGAAAACATAGAAGTCCTGCCCGTGAGTGAGGAGAGCCGAAACGCCCTGGATGGAGGACTGCGCCCCCCGGAGGAAGGGCCCAGCGCCCAGGCTGCAGTGGCGGGTGGGGGGCATTGCTGGGAAGGCAGGCCAGGTCTCCCGACCCTTGCAGCTCACCCTCATGCACACTGCCCCCGCCCTTGTCCCCTCCTCCGTTCTCCTCGGCTCTGCCCACCCGCCCCGCCCCCAGGCAGCAGCCTAGGAGGAGAAAGAATGAACTGGCGTCAGTGGAAGTGAGACCAGACGGGTACCGGGCTTTACAAAAGCATCCGCTGGGCAGAAAGGGAGGCAAACCAGGGAGCTGGAGCTGCCCGCCCCCCGCCCACCCCCTCGAAGGGCCAGTGCTGCTCCATCCTCTTTCCCTGCCCCTGGACCCACGCAGGCACCGCTGAGAGGTCTCGCTTCAATGCTGAACTTGGTGACTTCGTTTTACCCAGCATGCCCCTGGAGCAGGTTTATTGACTGTGTCCGGTGAACCTCCCTTGGGGCTCCTTTGACCTGCCTGCTGCGTCTTGCAGACTGGAGCCTCCCCGGCCTCTGGGTGGTGGGGTTTCCTTGCTCCCCGAGGCTCTGGGCACCTGAAGGCAGCGCCTCCCGGGCGTGTGGATGGGGAGGGCAGTGTGCACCCCTGTCTCGGGCTTATTTGCACCTGCACTGGGGGCGCATGCTCTCTCTTGCCCGCCCGGGGTCCCCTTGCTCCCAGCGTATGCCGCCTTGCCGGGGTGGGGTGGTGGCTGTTCAGGACTGGCTTCTCCCTGCAGACACGGGGGAGGACAGAGCCCTCCTCGCCCCACCCCTGGTCTGCTGGCAGATGGGACATGACTTCTTGGGACTTAGAGCAGAGGACACAGGATCAGAGGTGGCAGTGGGTGTCCCATGCAGCCCATCTGCTGAGATCTGATACCTTCGTGCCCTGCCCTTCCCCAGGTCTGCCTCTCCTCGGGCTCCCTGAGGGCCCCCACATCCCCAGCAGATCCCCTCTGTTCCTGTCACATATAGCCCAGAATCCTGCTGGTCAGCTCCGCTGCCATGACAAGTACCGTGGACTGGGGGGCTTAGCCCCCGGACGTTTGCCTCCCGCAGCTCCGGAGGCCACAGTCCACGCGAGGTGTCGGCAGGTTCGCTTGTTGGTGGGAGGTCTCCTCCTGCCCACGCCGGCAGGGAAACTCCTCCGTCTCCACCCGTCCTTAGGGAATAGCCCCCCACCTGCGTGAACCCTGCACCTCTGGGTGCCCTGCCCTGCCCTGCCCTGGGTGTGGGGCAGGGTGACCTGCGGACCACAGGGCACTGCGTACAGCCCGGGTCTACCCTCTTCACGGCTCCCGTCCCCGGGCACTGAGTCGCCTCCCTCTTGCCCCTGAGGACGTCGGGCTTCTCTGGGACTTTGTGGCTTTTCTCATTCACTGTCACTGGAAGTTCCCCGCTGCCCGTTCCTGCCACCCACTTCCTCCAGGAATGCTAGACAGCGCAGAGCCACCCCCAACCAGATGCAGCGGCTCTCCAGCCCCGCTCCCCGCTCCCACTGCTGCCTCTGTCCCTGGGGCGCTGCGGTGCTGCGGCGGAGCTGCCTCCAGAGGCGGGAACTCCTGGGGCCTGACAGACTGAGCAGCATGACCTCGGGTGCAGAGGACGGCGGGGGGCAGGGGCCATTTCCACTGTAGTGCTCCATGGTCCTTGTGCACATTCTCAGAATCCTGGAACTCAGAATTCCCAGGAACGTGTCGCAACTGCCGACCTCACTGAAGGCGGACTCGGGTGTCGACGAGATCCCCGAGGGCCACGGGGCTGGAGCAAAAGACGGAGCCCGACCTGGGTCCCCTTCCTCCTGGTCAGAAGGACCCCTGGAGGTTGCCCAAAGTCGTTTGATCCTTCTCTCTCTCTCTCTCTCTCTCTCTCTCTCTCATTCCCTCTCCCCCACCGCGCCCCACCCTACACTGTGAAAGCAAGGGTCACTGTGTCCCATATGAGAGCCACAGAGAAGGCAGTGGCGGGTGGGGTAGCGATGGGGATTTCCTGACTTCTTTCCATCTGCCACCCCAGCCCGGCCGGCTGCCTTGGCTGCAGCGCGGTGGGCTTGCGGCCCTGCCTCCGGGGCCCCTTGGCAAGCCCGGCTCAGCCCCACCGACAGCACTGCTTCCCTGGTGACAAGGGGCCTAAAGACGGCGGAAGCTCAGGTCTGACCGTTTGGTGTCTCAGTCTCAGCCTCAACCTGCACTCGGGAGCTGGACGCACGACGTGAGGGCGCAGAGTCCAGACTGTAGATGCTGTTGGAGAAGCCGAGCTCCGCCGGCCCCGCCCCCAAGGCAAGGGGAGCGCTTCTCCAGGACCTGGGTGTTCGCTTCCTGTAGATTTTTCTCCCGTAGGGCTTACACACACGTTCAGCATCTTTCAGACGCGTTGGCTTTCTGTTCCCGTGTGTGTGCATTAGAGATGCTGACTCGGGCTGGGGCCCCTGCCGTGCCAGGGGGCCGTGTTTAAAGTGTTAAACAGGCTCTTTAATAAAAGACGGGAGAAAACAAGCAGCGGTGAGGAGGTTTTATGTGTTTGTTTTTCTCTCAGTTACGGAAGTTGGAATTCTGAACGTTCGCATGTGAAATTCAGCCGCAGCGTAGCTGGATATAAATAATACATTGCAATTTTTATGCAGTTAAGCATTACAGGAGTCAGGGAAGCTCTGCGAGGATTTGCATTTAATTCTGGTTTTTAAAACATGTGTTTGCTAAAAATAAAATAATTTCAGACCTATAAAGTAGCTGAGACGGTGAGGAGAATTTGCAACAGAAAGCGGTCTGTTCAGTTTGGCGTCTGGGGCGGGCGGGCCGGAGGGAGCTGCTCAGAATCCCAGGGCAGGACGCCGGCGTTGCCCCCGGGTCCTGTCTAGCTCTTCCCCGGATCTTCCCAGGGCCGGCTCTTCTGCTAGACAAAGACAAGGGCAGAAACACGCCTGCAGCCGGAGAAGTCGCAGGTGTGGGCAGGGTTAGGGGCTGAGAGGACGGGGCCAGGAGCGGAAGACCTGGAGACGGGGCTGCTTTCCTCTTTCCCTGACCTGTCACCGGGGCGTCCTCCCTTTTGAGGGGAGGACAGGTCTGAGCAGGGGAGCAGGCACCCGACAACCCCTTGGTGACTGTCAGTCAGCTTAGGCGGCTGTAACAAATGCCACGGGCCGGGCGGCTTAAGCAACAGAACTCGTTTTCTCACAGTTCTGGAGGCTGGACGTCTAAGATCCAGGTGTCGGCAGGGTTGGTTTTTCTGGAGGCCTCTCTGCTCGGCTCGTCAGTGGCTGTCGCCCCCTGGTGTCCTCAGCTGGCCACTCCCTTGTCTTACCAAGATACCGGCCTACAGA
>PVJD01017606.1:0-11222 GCA_004026545.1 Mormoops blainvillei | reverse complement strand
ATCATATGGTATTGGTCTTTCACCGCCTGGCTTAATATAAATCAAATCTTTTTAAAAAGTGAAATGAAATCTTTCTGTTTGTGGCAATGTGGATGTCCCCAGGGGCCATTACGCTTAATGAAATAAGTCAGAGAAAGACAAATACCATATGGTTTCACTTATGTGTAGAATCTATAAAAACAAATTGATAAGCAGAACAAAACAAAAACAGAATCATAGAAACAGATCAATGTAATGATTTCCAGAAGGGAGGGAGGTAGGGAATGAGGGAAAAAGTTAAAAGGGAATATAGTCAACAATACTGTACTAAGTTTGCATGGTGAGAGACTTTTACTAGACTTAGTGTGGTGTTCCTGTTGTAAGGTATATAAATGTCAAATTGCTATATTTTACACCTGAAGCTCTATAATGTATACCAACTATATTTAAATTTTGCATGTAAATTACTTGAAAATCAAGAAAAATACTCAAAATAAAATACATATATTAACAAAATCATGTTTTCTATACTTCAGAAATCTTCTTTGAGTCCAGTTTTACTGGGATCTGATATGATATTTAAAATATGTCTACATCATCTGATGTTGTCTCTGAATATGCCAGGAGTCAGTATGCTAGCTCTCTGATCTTCAACAGCTTTAAAGATGAAGACATTATAATAATTTTTCATCAGGTAATTGATACAGTAACTGTTTGGCTTTGAGGGCCAAGTTCAGCTGCCGATTTCCATGTCATCTAGCCAATTAATACAGTTGGATTTTAAAAATCTATTAAAAGAAATACAGAGGAGGGAAAAATAAAAGTTTCAGGAGACCTCTCTAAATAATATCCCACACTCTGCATAAAATTATTAAAAATGAAATAAAATCTATTCACAAATTTGATAACATGATTATTATAAAATAACCATAGCATGAATGCAAGTTTTCTAAAATGTGTTTTTCCTTTATTTTCTGTTTGACAATTTCCATCACTGTTTCTACACAGGATTGTCTTTTGTTCGAAGTAAAGCTGAGTAAAAAACTAGTCACTTTCTGGGTGAAAAACATTTAACAGAGTTAGCTGTATACAGCATAGAATTGGAGTTGGCAGAAAAATACAGTTGCAAAACTTTTTTTGTGATTTTGTTGACGACAAAATATTCCAACATTCTGTCTGTTTAAACTTTAAAATACTTTTGTATTGACAGAATATCGTCAGTGTTTATTATATTGCCATGCTTTGTTTTAGACTTAAGTCTTGAAGTTTGTTTACATCCAGGTGTGTTTTAACAAAAAGGTTATTGGGTTATTATAATAAATGTATGTACCTTTCATTTGCAGAATCACTTATTGATGGCATGTGACATTGCGTGACACTTACAGTGAGGCAATACTTGTAAGATATGTTTGTCCAGGAGGGGCTCTTTTGCAGGAGGTATTACCACGACAACCTTCAAACAAAGACAAGTCAGAAGCTTGGAAACTGGGAATTCAGGTAAGGTTTTTGTAAGGAGGGTCATCCTTGGACCTCAATGATAGCTTACCTCAGTTATTATATATAATAGAACAGAACTGGAAGTCCTGGAAATAAGTTAGGGTGAGCGCCAGAAACTATAGGGTCTGAGATTGGGAATTTGTTAACCTGTGTTTATGTTTTTTAAATACAATATGTATATTCCCCAGTTGTTCTCCTGTAGCACATGCAAGAAAAGCTAAAGTTTTCCAAAAGACTTGACTGGGTGTTAAAGTGTCAGAGTATACAAAGGGCATAGAGCACTTGTGGAGCTCCAGAGTGATTGTTGCAGTGCTAATTGAAGCAAAAGATGCTTAAGGAATGGTAAATTCAGGGTGTTGTGGTCTAGCCACTTGATTAGCTACTTGTCCCCATCTGGAAATTCTCCTACTGGGTTTAAACCTTGGAATTCTTGTATTTGGTTTTATTGAATGAGGCATCTTCCTTGCTTTGGACATTCTAGACTTGACTCTACCCATTCTGGGTATCTGTTACTCTTCCCATTGAAGTCTCAGCGTGCTTTTCTGGCTACTAACTAGCAGGTCGAGATTTGACTCCCTGGTGTTATCATTGGCAAGCTGTTTATCTCCTTTGCTAACCAGAAGCTTTTTCAAAACAGACATCAAGGGATTTGCTTCTATGTGCTACTTTACTCCCACCCACTCCCACTTCAATACCCATATGGTTAGCACAAAGAAAGTTTTCCATAGATGTTAACTTATGTAAGTCCTGAGGACTAAGAAGAGCATCTGGTGGCTAACTGGACCCCCCCAAAAATAAAGGAGCCTAGCAGCCATTTCTGCTCAAGGGCCTCTTATAGCAAACTGCACTTGCACTCACAGAGAAGCCTGTCTGCACTGAACTGCCTCCCTGCGCTGCATTTCTGCCATCTGAGTCAGCCCTTATAAAGGATTTCCTGGAGTGCTATTCCAAGTAATAAGACTAAGACACCCCATCCAATCAGAGCTGCATAGCTCTGACCAATCAGAGCGGCTCTACTCTGATTAGTCAGGACAGTGCCCTTTGGACCAATCAAACTGAGGATTTGGCATCCTCATTTGCATAAGGGTGAACCAATCAGGAACCAGGGGCACGGACTTCTGTCTGTAAAAGTCAGCTCTCCTGTGGCCTCAAAGCACTTTATGCATAAGACTGTAGACTGTTTTTATCCCCCACTAGAGATGAAACACTGATGCTTCACAGGAGCAGAGTGGTCACTGGACCGGTGTGAAGTGGAGCAGACCATCATGGAGCAGAGCAGAACACAGCTGCCTAGCCGAACAGGGGCCTGGCCACCTCACAAGCACACTGTTTTTACAGCAATGCTGTATCAGTGTTTGCACTGAATAAGGTTTCCCTCTTCACCACACCCCAAACTCAGTATTCTTGTTAGCGCTGAATTGATGCCAACAATAATCTGTTGACACGTATCATAGGTACTGTTGATAATCAATACCCACTGATTTAAGCAACACCCCACCCTCTGACAGCCAGGTCCACTCATGTAAGAAGAGCTTGTAAGTGCTTTAAACAAATATTTTTATTTAGTGTGTGAATACATACATATATATATATATATATATATATATATATATATATATATATATATAAAATATTCTAATCTATTCCCACTTCCCATACTCCCACCCACTACACTATGCCCTACCCTGTGGTCCCTCCCCAACCCAACCCAGAAACCACAATCAAACATTAAATGAGGGTACAGAGGAATAGGGACATTAGTAGAGCATATTTAAAGCACAGTAACAAGAAAATAAGTAACATAGGTATCCCGGTTGGAAACCCAAAATAATGTCCATTCTCCTATTGTAACATGGTGAAACTTCCCCATTCCCCTTTGTCAGGATGTCCCATTGCAATTTTTCAATATCTCTGAAGGGAGCTTTATTTCCTGTGCCATTTAAACGCTGCTGCTGCAGTTTGCATACAAAAAATGTGGGAAATTCACAGTCTTCTTCCCCAGGAGTCTTCAGTCCCACACGGCCACACGACAACTAGGTTTACACTATGTAGCTAGTGTGGAGTATGAGTGCACAAACGCTTAGGATGTTTCCGTCATTCCACAGAGCTTTTGAGCAAGGACAGAGCAGTGGAAAGGCTGAAAAGCTGAAAGTCATTAAAGTATCAAGTTCATTTTCATCTTGGAGGGGCCAGGGAACACTGCTTAGGCAGGTGCTGGAATAGAAAATAAACTTCACAAACTGCCTTAGAAAGTCTAGGATCAATTTCTTTCTTTATGGGTTATTTTATATTTTATTTGATTTGTATTTAAAATTTTATTTTACTGAGGGATTTTTAAATACTAAACTTTACTACTTGAGTTCCAAGTTGCAGGTACAGAGGTCTTCACAAATGTAACCTCTTGGTTAAAGCAACAAAAAGGGTATTCACAGTTTCCCAACTCTTTATCAAGGCTTTGCACTGCCTTGAGACCAGTGTTTTACGTGGGGAAAGCCTGTGGAGCAAAGGCCTTGTGGGTCAGCTTGCTCTGTATCTCCTGGATGTCTTCTTAGATCATTCCATAGAAATGCTGAAACCAATGACAGCTTTATTTCTAGTAGGATCTAATCCCAAAAGAATAGCTAGATTTACGCCTTAATTGTAAATTCCACTATAACATTTCAACTAGTCTAGTTAACATCTATTTACATAAATTTAAATGTGGGCACTTCCTTCAGAATCTGCATCTATTATGTTAAGAAAATTACTTCAAGCTATATTCGACACTTTTTCCTTAGTACCCACCTTGGGCTTCCAGATAAGGCTATTTCCTTTAGCATCAAGCTTTCCCTAGGAGATCAAAAGGTTTCTTTCCAAACTGCAGAACAACAATAGTTGATCCAGTGCTTTGCTGTTTTCAGAGTCTATACCCATTCACCAGCATATTTGCAAATGAAATCTGCAGTCTTATCCAGACCCCCTGACAGTCTTTAGTTTTTCAATATTGACAACAAACACGTTGAAAAATACCAAAAGTTCTTACTTTGAGAATCACAAAGTTGTCATCACATATAAGATAGTTCTATTACTATTACAATGGAAGGAAGTTTCAACTAGACACAGAAAACTCTGAACAAGAGTTATCAGAATAAACAAATTCACCCCCACTCTCAAACTGTTCAGACTGGGTCCATCTCGTTTCCTTCCTCACATGGACCAGAGGAAAACAGTATCCATCAATGAGGTTCTGTCTCATAGTCTAGAGATGTCGACAGCCTTCAGCAATGGCAAAGTAGGAAGTGGATGGTCCAAATTTGTAATTATGATTGTAGGTAGTCACTTGCTGATATTAAGGCATGTACCTCTCCTGTAGCAAAACCAACAGCCAAGCCTGAGTCCCTCACAAGTTAGGCAAATGAATTTTAGCCTCTGTTCTTGCCAACAAGGGTCTGAGCCCATAGATTTCAATGTCTTTATGAATTCCCAATTATATAAAATTACAACTTGGGCATTTACCTTTTCTGGCATGGATCAGCAAGATTCTTTTATGGCAAGGGTTTCTTGCAGCTGTGTATGTATCTTTCTGTCTGTGTATTGTATATGTTCTGTGTACAGTTTGTAATTTATCTGTGCATAAATTGCTTATGTTCATGTGTATTCAAGTTCCCACTCCTTTAAGGGTTTGTTTTTATGTGTTTCTAACCGTACAATTAAGTATATTTTCTTTAGAATAACAAATATCCAATTAGTATTTGTTAGTGGGATGCTTACCATGTTACAAGGCCAGAAATGTGAGCGCTGCACATATTTTAATAACTTAGGGTCAGCAACTACAACAACGTACAAAATAGTCATGTAATCACCCACTGAAATGTGAAAATTACTGAAAAGATCAGAGCCTGTTTATTCAAACAGATAATTGACTGAAAGAATGACTAACAATTAAAATTTAGATTTGAAATATGCATTATTAAAATGCAATAAATCTTTTGCACATATTTTTCTGTATGTGTGTACATGTATGTATGCTTATATGTGGGAGTATATGTGCGTTCACACATTTGCATGTGTGTAGGTGTGTATAAGTGCGTGTGTGTGTATCTGTGAGAATGCATGTGTATGTATGAGTGAGCGTGTATGTGACAGCATATGAAGATAACTGTAAGAAGGGAGGGAATCCTCAATGAAAGAGGCCTTCAGTTCAGAACACCCAAGAGTGAATCCACATTACACATATACAAGTGACTAACATATAAAATTGATTACCAGCATCCCAGATACATGTGTCAGGAGATAAATTTTTCTAGTCCAACCTGTCCCAGTGAGCTGGAACATTGGACCAGGTATATGTAGATCTTAATCTCATCAAAGCATTTCTTTAAATGTTCCAGATTGGACCAAGATACAGTTTCATGACATTGGACAAAGGCTGGTATGTACATTTGGATTTGTGAAAGGGGAGAATTTAGCAACTTCTCCCATCCACCATTGCTGTGACTCTTTGTTCAACTATACATTTCAAAACTGGTGTCATTCTGATAAGAAAATGACACTGCTAACACACTATCATTAGGTTATACACTTTAAACCATTTCTCCAGAAGTGAAAATGAAATTATCAGGGCTATTCAAAGAACAGTTTTGTTGGGTCTTTCAGATGGCTGATAACCCATGTTCAGAAAAAGGCTGGCCCGGGTGAGTGGTGCAGTCTGTAAACAGACACACAAG
Organism: Mormoops blainvillei; assembly: GCA_004026545.1. Lineage (NCBI taxonomy): Eukaryota > Metazoa > Chordata > Mammalia > Chiroptera > Mormoopidae > Mormoops > Mormoops blainvillei. Next base: position 5,040 of record PVJD01017606.1, on the reverse strand, counting down.
GGGTTTTGAAACCACAATCCCATAGTTCTTTAGCACCATGCTCAAACCCACAAAGCTAAATGGCTGCACATGGGTTAGAGCCTAAGACCTAGTGCTCATTAGCACCATATTCCAACCAAATAAGCCCCCCTAGTCATAAACTACTTACATTGGTAGCACCCCCAGACTTAGCTGGATGTTGAGTTCAGATTAGTTGCTGCTGAAAAAAATCTAAGCAAACCCCAGAAAAACTCAAACTACTGAGAGGCCCAATTCTTCAAGCATCCTGTCCATCACCAAAGCTGATGTGTAGGTAAAGTCGAGGCAGCAGCAAACATTGAAGCTGGGTCATCTGTCAAACATGGAACATTCCAGATCTCCAGCCTTACTGGGGGGTAAGTCTAACTCTTTGGAGGATAAAGGTGGGAATAGGGAGGGGTTTTCCTGGGAATGAGAGAACATTAGGTGAACATACAATAGCACAATAGTCATTTAAATTACAACGACAGCTCTTAAGATTTTAAGAAAAAATCTGAATTTTTCTTAAGTTTAAGCAGGTAAAGGAGCATGTTAGAGCAAGTTATAATTTCTCCATGAAGCACTGGCTACCTCAGGGCAATTTCACTCTGCCCTCCTCATGTGGAGGCAGATCCTTAGACAGTCAGCCTGATTGTCCTGGGATTTATCCATCCTGCCTAAAGGAGAATGAGAAAGACAACTCTGTCCTTAGAAGAATGAGGGTTACATAAGGAGGGAGAAAAAGATATCAGCAGAGCTCACAAAGACTAATTTCAAAAACAGCTGAAGCCGAAAAGTGGATGTGAAATTTACAATGATGCCACTACCAGATGTGGTCATCTACTTAGTCCAGGACTTCTAAATATTTAGTCATGTACTTGTGTGGATATAGTTCATTTGGTTTTTGTTTTTGTTTTTTTGTTTGTTTTTCAGTATTTTTTGTTTTGTTTTGGTGGTGAGGGTAAGAAGGAAGAAGAGATAAAAGGTTCATCGGTGAAAGTGAAAATAGAAAGAAACGGATTAAACTACACCTCTTTACCCTCAAATTGTTCTTGATCTGAAAAAGAAAAAGATGCAACACTTTTGCAGGTCTGGAAAGTTTCCATAGATAGCTGGAGTTCTGACTTCAAAAAATCTAATTTTTGCTGTCACCAGGTAGGATGACTAGCCAGAAGGTAAACTCCAGTTAATCTGCTTCATGCCCCTAGCTTGCCCTTTTCCAGAGGAAACTCAAGGATTCAAAGAACTTTGAATAATATGTCCTTGATAAAAAAAAAAAGAGAATGATTAAGATGAGGAGAAAGAGATGGAAGCGGAAGTACATGTACACTCTAAAGATGATAACCTATTCTCAAAACTGCTAAAGCCAATGGGTTTGGCCAGTCACTGAAGTTGACAGCAAATGCCGCAGTAAAAATCTGAAGCCAGTTAGCTGGTCCTGGGACTTCTAAGAATCTCCAGGGTTATCCTGTGGTGATAAGTTTGTTGTTAGTTATTTTAAATTTTTTTAAAGTTATGTTACTTCTTTAGAGTGTAACTATGAGAAAGAGCAGAGGAGGGAGAAATGAGCAATAGCTAAAATGCTGTAGAATAGAAAGGATTAAAAAGAAAAAGCACACATGGCTAGAGAAGAAACCTTCCTGCTGGGCACAATTCCTCCAAAGTAAACTAGGTCAAATTCTTGGTTGCCACTGAATGATACTCACTTCCCAACAGACAGAGAAGGTATGGTCTATGCCTGGACCATTTCCTCTCTAATCCTGCAGTGAGCCATCCTATCCCCCAGGAAGGAACAATGAGCAACCACCTTCTGACAGTTTGAATTAAATGACAAAGAAATATAGAAGAGAAAAATGTAATCAGAGGCTATCATTCACTCTGACCATTACACACCCCACACAAAGAAATGCCTATGGAGCAGGGCAGAGACTGCAAAGATTAAATCCAGAGGCTGCATCTTCCCAGATCCCCAGGTTTCCACTAAAGGTGAGAGAAGTCTTAATTCTGAAGAGAGGATAAAAGAGAAATATGGGAGGGAATTGAGGAATAATAGCTAGAAGTCAATGAGAAAGCAGCAGTTTAAACTATGCATCAGAGTTCAAAGAAGTGAAGGATGAACAGATAGATAATGGAAGAGGAATTAAGAAAGAATTAGAGGGGCAATGCTGAAGAACGAAGAGACTCAAGAGGAATGGGGAAGCTGGAGAAAAGAGGGATAATGAGCAAGGAGAGAAGGAAAGGAAAGAAGGGAAAAGGAGTGAAGAAGAGGGGAGAAGACATAATGGGTAGGGGAAGGAGGGATGGAAGGGAACAAAGGAGATATTGAAAGGGTAGGAGGAAAGAAGGAATATGTAGGAGGAGGAAGAGAAAGGTGGAACAGAGAAAGTTGAGGAGGACAAGGTGCCTGGGAAAGGGGATAGAGGGCAGGAGGGGAAAATGGAGATGAAAAGGGGAAAGAAAGGATGTAAGGAAGGAAATCAAGAGAAGAAAAAAAAACTCACCCTCGTCTTGGCATCTTCCTGACACACACAAGCTATACCCTTCAAAGAGCCTTAATAACATTGTCTCCATATGAAAGGCAATGGCAAATAGTTACTTCCCATCTCTCTTGAAGTGAAATCCTCACTGGCTAGAGAGATGGAAATGAATCAACAGTGAACACATTATACTTTTTCCAAAAAAAAAAAGGCAAGACTACAGCACAAGTTTACATGAGACAAGGTATGATGTTAAATGTAGGGTCAAGAAACTAGGAGAATTGTTTGGATTTTGCAGTACTAACTTGGGCACTTAAATTGTCACTGCATTTAAAGGAAAGCTATCATCAAATTATTGTATTTGCAATCTGGCGAAATAACCCAGGTGATGTGGAGTGAGCTATTTAACTGCCTTGTCTTTTTCTGTAAGATTTCTCATTCTCATTCTGCCATAAGGAGATAAGACTACTTGCATTTACAGGGAGCTCTAAGTTCCCAGAGAACCCGATTAAATTTCAGGAACTATACATTTCTCTTCTGTCATTTCTCTGGGACTATTTTGGACACGATATAGACATTGGCCTCTTATCCATATAAATAAAATATAAATAAAAATCTCTGGGGGCTCTTGCACCTCCTGAGATAATGTCTAAGATGTCAAAAGACAAGTGTCATGGCCAGGTGGGCACACAAAGAATGGAGAAGGCAACACTCTCCAGAATCAGATGAAATTCAGGAGACCCCCCAGTCAGAGTGTAATTTTCCTTTGAATTATGTAAAACCATCTCTGATGAGCCTGGAGATCGAATATTTACTCACTGTTCGGAGAAGGAAGAGTTGGGAAGGAAATAGGAGAAAAGACAGAAGAAAATGAAACAGTAAGTGAGACACATGATTCCTCACATGGCCCCCCCATCCCTCAAGTCCCAACCCCTTCCTCCACTCCCCCTGCCATGAAAAATGAATGAAACTTAGTTATTTTGGTTCCACCCTATCTGAGTTTTTGAGGATGGATAATCTATCGCGGTCTGGGCAGCTTAAACTCTAGGCACTGGTGGGTAGAGAAAGGAGGTTTCCACCTCTGGGGATGGAGGGGGACTGGGTAGCTCATCGAAATCTTTGAATCGTGGGAATTTGGGCACTCCAGGATTGGGATCCACCCAAGCAGGGCAGTGAGTGGGTGAGACAGATCTCAGCTGGCGGTGCTCCCCTCTCAGGCGGCTGATTCCATCTAGCAGCATCTTCTGGATTTCCATGATGACCTTCTGAACTTCAATGTGGAAACTATCACTGAGCCAGCAATAGATGTAAGGATTGTAGCAGGAACTGCTAATTGCCAGCCAGTGGAGGAAGTAGTAGAGACCATTGTGGCTTGAAATGGATTCACTGGATAGCAGCACCAGATAGAGGTTGAGGGGAAGCCAGCAGATAGTGTAGACAAGCACCACTATCATCAGCATCTTCAGGCTCTGCTTTTTCTTTCCACGCTGGCAGATGTAGGTGTGGATGTTGATGTCATCAACAGCATTATGGATCCACAGCTTCTTGGCCACATGACCATATACGACCATCAGCACCATCAATGGCAAAATGAAGAAGAGCAAAAAGGTGCTCAGGTCAAGGTATTTCCATGTGGATTTTGAAGTATATGAGAAACTGGGAAGGCAAATATTCTCTTCAGTTATGTTTCTAGGTTATAAGAGAGACAGAAAGAGAAACATTAAGTTAATTTTCCTTTTCCTTATGCCTCACAACCAGGCGTTATATGGTAGACAGGCCGTAAGGAAGAGACATTATTTGCTATTTGTGTCTGTGCTAGGACTGAAGACTAGAGTTAAAAAGCAGGGAGCTTTAGGGTCCACTGGCCCACAAACAGAAAGTGATATACCTAACAACCCATTTCCATGAGAGTTCTTGGGTACTTTTAATAAATAAATGCCTGCTAAGAGAAATTTATTTTTGTACCCACTTTTTGAAATGTGCCATTCCAGCCCCTATTCCATTCCCCTTATTCCATGAGAATTCCAAGGTCACAGGTTGCTGGAATCCAGAAACTGGCCATCGTGTGTCCCTCTTACCCATTCTCCACTTGGTAACGCTTTTGGTAAATGGCATGTGGCAAAGCAGCACAGGTGCTCACAATCCAGATGAGAATGATGCAAACATTGCCTTGCATCGGAGTAATTCGGGACTTCAGGGGATATAGCATCACCTGGAAGAAAAGACCCCAGCACAATTCAAAAATTTAAATTAGGATTACTTACTAGTCATTCTTCAACTGACATTCTTTTGCAAAAGTGCAGAGACTTGGTACGTGGGTAAGTAATGTCCTTTGGGTACTAGTTCTGTTGACAGATTAGTGACATTTTGTTTTAAGAAAGAGCAAGATTGGCTAGTGTAGAGAGAAATATTTCAATGAGAAGATAGGAATTCAGGTGGACTGATTTCAAAGTTTCTGTCTCCAAGTTGGGGGTTCAGTGGAGAAGAGGGATGGATGTCTAAGTATAACTTATTTTTCTTCCTCATATGGATGGGTGAACACTGCATATCCCTCCACCCTTTCTCC
>PVJD01017605.1:0-16899 GCA_004026545.1 Mormoops blainvillei | reverse complement strand
GATCCAGATTCCAAGAAAATCACCACCACTTTCTCTGAAAGCCATGAATATGCCACCGACTACTTGCAAAAACCTCCCCCTTACCTGCCTAGACCATCCCTTCATTTCTACCCTCCTGTATCTATCGAATACTTCTTGGCTCCAAGTGGACAAGAAACTGATCTGTGAGCTATGCTGCTGCTTCTCCAGTCTCTAGTTATTGAATCACTAAAACTTGCACAGAAAGAAGGAAGGAAGGAAGGAAGGAAGGAAGGAAGGAAGGAAGGAAGGAAGGAAGGAAGGAAGGAAGGAAGGAAGGAAGGAAGGAAGGAAGGAAGGAAGGAAGGAAAGGAGGGAGGGAGGGAGGGAGGGAAGGGAAGAAGGGAGAAAAGGAGGTGGGGGGTATGAAGGGGAGGGGAAGGGAGGAAGGAAGGAATAGGAAAGGGGTTGAGTTGCTTTTTTTAAAATAAGTTCCCTTTCAAGTTTATGTTTTTTTTTGTATTCTAAGGCTGGATAGTGTTAAAATACTATACAATATAAAATACTACACTACACAGTATATCTAAAAAATTATTAAAGACATCTATTTTTTTCACTGATGTATCTCTAGTATATTGAACAGTCTCTGGCAGATGCACTAAATAAATATTTGCTGTGGAAAGACTCACTGATACTTTGAAAAAACACTGAGTAATACTTTACTTCACTGCACTGAAGAAAAGTCAGTGACACCTAAATACTGATTTTAAGCAAATACTTTTTGTGTGGGGAAAAAACTGAAATAAATTAAGGGTAGAAGAACTGATTTTGGTTCTTTTGATTATATCAAAATCAATGTAATACTTGTGTTTTGGCTCCTGGTGTCATTGGAGTTGCAAAATTGTTTAGATCCCAAATGTAAATTTCAGATTCATTAGCACCAGAGGCTATCAGATTAGTCTGCAATAAGAAACAATGCCTGAATAGCACTTGCAAAAAATTAAGAGAATTCAGATTAACTCAGATCATACCTGGAAGGATCTGTCAGTTTTAGGTCATACAATTTTTCTGTTTAATTAAAGAAGCAGAATTTCCAACTACTACGAATAACAATCTAAATTTTAAATAGTTTTTTTTAGAGAAACACATACAATTCTATTTGACTTAAAAAGATAATATGTGTATTGGCTTTTTAATATAAGAGACTAAAATAACCACAGTTAAATAACCACTGTTAAATAACCACAGTACATTACCGATTCAAATCACTGCATATGTGGATGTTAAAGCAGATCAGTAATACAGCAAGAAAAGTATTTCTAACTGAATAAACTTCTCTTGATCATGATGTATCATTTTACTAATGTACTGCTGGATTCGATTTGTTTAAAACAATTTCGCATCTAGAGTCACAAAAGTGAGATTGAGTTTATAGTTTTCTTCTTTTGTGCAGTCTTTACCAGGTTTTTTAAAGTATATTTTATTGATTATGCTATTACAATTGTCCCATTTTTTCCTCCCCTTTACCCCCTTTTGCCCTGCACTCTCCCTCCCACCAGCATTCCCCCCACCCTTAGTTCATGTCCAGGGGTCATACATATAAGTTGTTTGGCTTTTCCCTTTCCTTTACTATCCTTAACCTCCCCCTGTCTATTTTGTACCTACCATTTATGCTTCTTATTCCCTGCACCTTTTCCCCCAGTCTCCCCACTTCTACCTCCTTGCTGATAATCCTCCATGTGATCTCCATTTCTATAATTCTGCTCCTGTTCTATTTGTTTGCTTATAGTTTCAGTTGTTGATAGTTGTGAGTTTCTTGTCATTTTACTTAATTCATAGTTTTCATCTTCTTATTCTTAGATAAGTCTCTTTAACATTTCATATAATAAGGGCTTGGTAATGATGAACTCCTTTAGCTTTATTTTGTCTGGGAAGCACTTTATCTGCCCTTCCATTCTAAATGATAACTTTGCTGGATAGAGTAATCTTGAATGGAGGTCCTTGCCTTTCATGATTTTGAATACTTGAAACAAACATTCAACCAGAACAGAAAAATAGAACAAGAATTCAAAAGAATGATGAGAGGCTTAGGAATCTATGGGACAACTTTAAACATTCCAACATCTGAATCATAGGGATGCCAGAAGGAGAAGAGGTAGAACAAGAAATTGAAAACTTATTTGAACAAATAATGAAGGAAGACTTCCCCAATCTGGTGAAGGACCAGGAAGCTCAGAGAGTCTCAAAGAAGTTGGACCCAAGTAGGAACACACCAAGACATCTCATAATTACTTTACCCAAGATTAAAGATAAGGAGAGAATCTTAAAGGCAGCAAGGGAAAAGGAGGCAGTTACCTACAAAGGCATTCCCATAAGACTATCAGCTGATTTCTCAACAGAATCCTTACAGACAAAAAGGGACTGGGAAGAAGTAGTCGGGTATTTATTTTTTTATTTATTTAATTGCTGTTCAGTGCAGTTTTCTCCATTTTTCCACCTATAGCTCTCCCCTGCCTCTTGATGAGTCCAGTTAAAGGCTTGTCAATTTTGTTTATTTTTTCAAAGAACCAGCTCCTGAATTTATTGATCCTTTGAATTATTCCTTTAATCTCTATGTCAATTAATTCTGCTCCAATCTTGATTATTTCCTTCCTTTTACTTGCTCTGGGCTTTGTTTGTTCTTGTTCCTCTAGTTCTTGTGGGTGTAGGATTAGGTTTTTTAAATGTTTCTGTCTTTTTTAGATAGGCCTGAATTGCTATGAACTTCACTCTCAGGACTGCCTTCACTGTGTCCCATAGGTTTTGGGCTGTCGTGTGTTCATTTGCATTTGTTTCCAGAAACTTTTTTATTTCTACCATGATATCAGTGTTTACCCACTCATTGTTCAATACCATGATATTCAATCTCCAAGAATTTGACTGCTTTTGAGTTTTTTTCTTTAGATTGGTTTCTACTTCAAGCCATTGTGATTCTAGGAAATGCTTCATATGATATTAGTGTTCTTGAATTTGTTCAGGCATGTTTTGTGTCTTAACATGTGGTCTGTCTTTCAGAATATTCCATGTGTATTTAAAAAGAATGCATATTTTGCCAAAATCAGAGTAGAATGAAATGAGATAGAGACTAAAAGAACAATTCAAAGAATCAATAAATCCAAGAGCTGGTTCTTTGAAAAGAAAAACAAAATCAACAAGCCTTTAACCAGTCATCAGGAAGAAAAGTTAGAGGACCCAAATAAATAAAATCAGAAGTGAAAAGGGAGAGCTTATAACTGACACCACAGAAACACAAAGTATTGTAAAAAATTACTGCAAACAATTGTATGTGAAGAAATTTGAACACCTAGGTGAAATGGACAAATTTCTAGAAATGTATAATCTTCCAAAACTGAATAAATAAGAAGTAGAAATCATAAACAGATGGAGAATAGCTAGTGAAATTGAAGCAATAATTGAAAACTCCCCCCACACAAAAGCCTTAGAACAGATGGTTTCACAGGAGAATTTTACAAAACATTTAAGGATGAGCTAATCCCTATTCTTCTCAAACTATTACAAAAAATCCAAGAAGAAGGAAGACTCCCAAAACCTTTTTATGAGGCCAGCATCATCCTAATCCTAAAACCAGATAAAGACACAACAAACAAACAAAACTACAGACCAATATAACTGATGAACATAGATGCTAATATCCTTAACAAAATATTGGCAAACCGCATTAAGCAATACATTAAAAAGATTGTACACAATGATCAATTGGATTCATCCAAGGGATGCAAGGAAAATGCCATATTTGCATATCAATAAATGTAATACATCACATAAACAAAAGGAAAGACAAAAATCATATGATTATATCAATAGATGCAGAAAAAGCATTTGATAAGCTACACTACCCATTTATGATAAAAACAGTCAGCAAGATGAGATATAGTGAGCATACCTCAACATAATAAAGGCCATACATGAGAAACCTCCAACCAACATCAAACTCAATGGGCAAAAACTAAGAGCTTTTCCACTAAAATCAGGAACAAGTGAGGGGTGTCCACTTTCACCACTTCTATTCAACATAGTATTGGATGTTCTAGCCACAGAAATCAGACAAGAAAAAGAAATGAAGGGCATGCAAATTGGAAAGGAGGAAGAAAACTCATTGTTTGTGTGTGATATGATGGTGTACATAGAAAACCCTATAGACTCCACCAAAAAATTTCTCTACCTAAAAAGTGAATTTGGCAAAATGGTGTGACACAAAGTCTATATTCAGAACTTGAAGGCATTTTTTGTACACCAGCAATGAATTATCAGAATCAGAAATTAGGAAAAAATATCCCATTTGCTATAGCAACAAGAAAAAACGTACCTAGGAATAAACCTAGCCAAAGAGATAAAATACCTGTACTCAGAAAACTACACAACACTGAAGAAAGGGATTAAGAAAGGCACAAATAAATGGAAGTATATACTGTGTTCATGAATTGGAGGAATTAACATCATCAAAACGTCCATACTACCCAGAGCAATTTATAAATCCAACGCAATCACTATTAAAATACCAATAACATATTTCACAGGTATAGAACAAACATTTCAATAATTTATATGGAATCATAAATGACCCCAAATAGCCTCAGAAAATTTGAGAAAGAAGATGAAAGTACAAGGGATCACAATACCTGATATCAAACTGTATTATGAGACCACTGTACTCAAAACAGTCTGGTACTGGCATAAGAACAGACACATAGATCAATGGAACAGAATAGAGAGCCTAGAAATAAACCCATGTATCTATGGTCAATTAGTACTTGACGAAGGGGGCAGGAAAATAAATTGGAGTAAAGATAGCCTCTTCAACAAATGGTGCTAGGAGATCTGGACAAGCACATGCAAAAAAAATGAAACTCGTCCACCAGCTTACACCATACAGAAAAATGAACTTGAGATGAATAAAAGACTTAAATATAAATCATGACACCATAAAAGTCCCAGAGGAGAATGTAGGTGGGAAAATTTTAGACATCCCACACAGCAATATTTTCACTGATACATCCCCTAGAGCAAGGGATATAAAAGAAAGAATAAGCAAATAGGACTACCTCAAATTTAAAAAGCTTCTGCATGGCTAAAGAAAACACCAGAAAAATGAAAAGGGAACCAACCGTATGGGAAAATATATTTGCCAGTGATACCTTGGACAAGGGTTTGATCTCCAAAATATATAAAGAACTCACACAACTCCACTCCAGGAAGCCAAACAATCCAATTTATAAAATGGGCAAGGGACCTGAACAGACACTTCTCTAAGGAGGGCTTACAGAGGACCCATAGAAATGTGAAAGGATGCTCAACACCACTAGATATCAGAGAGGTGCAAATTAAAACCACAATGAGATACCACTTCACATTGGTCAGAGTGACTATCATAAACAAATCAACAAACAAGTGCTAATGAGGTTGTGGAGAAAAGGGAACCCTAGTGCACTATTGGTGGAAATGCAGACTGGTGCAGCCACTGTGGAAAACAGTATGGAATTTCTTCAGAAAACTGAAACTGGCACTGCCTTTAGACCTTGCAATTCCACTGCTGGGATTATACCCTAAGACCCTGAAACAGGATCAAAAGGAGCTATACACCTGAATGTTCATAGTAGCATAATTTACAATAGGCTGAATACAGACAAAGCACCCATCAGTAAACGAGTGGACCAAAAACTGTTTTACATTTATACAATGGAATACTATGCAGCAGAAAGAACGAAGGAACTCATACCCTTTACCAGAGCATGGATGGAACTGGAGAGTATTATGCTAATTGAAATAATCCAGATGGTGAAAGACAAATACCATATGATCTCACCTAGAAGTGGAACCTAATCAACAAAACAAACAATTGCACAAAATAGAATCAGAGACTTGGAAATAAAGAACAAACTGTCAGTGACCAGTGGGGAGGGTGGAAGGCCCTAATGCAGGAAAAAAGGGGAAGGGTTCAGTCTAGGAACATGTATAAAGGCCCCATGGACAAAGACAATGTGGTAGGAAGATTGAATGTGGGAGGTGGGGCATGGGTAGGGCAGGGTAGAGTAATGGGGGAAAATGGGGACAACTATAATTGCACAACAATAAAAAAATGAAAACAATGTATATTTTGCTTCTTTGGGGCAAAAGGTTCTGTATATGTCAGTTAAGTCCATTTGATCTAGAGTGTTGTTCAGTGCCAGGCTATTCATTCTTTGTTAGGAAGATCTGTCCATTTTTGACAGTGGGGTGTTAAAATCCCCTATTATAAGTGCATTGTTGTCTATACCTTTTTTGAAGTCATTCAAGATTTTCCTTATATATTTGGGTGTTCCTTTGTTGGGTGCATACATATTTACAATGTTTATGTTGGGGGGGTTTGGTATATTTTATTGATTATGCTATTACAGTTGTCTCATTTTTGTTTCTCCCCTTTATCCCCTCTGCCCTGCACCCTATCCCATTATTCCCATGTCAACATTTTCCTACCACCACTTCCCTCAGCCCCACCCCTCCCCACCCTCAATCCTTCCCCGATTTGGTTTTGTTGATGGGTCCTTTATACATGTTCTTTGATGACCCTTCTCCTCCTTTTCCCCTGTTTTCCCCTCCTTCCTCCCCTCTAGTTACTGTCAGTTTGTTTTTTATTTCAATGTTGCTGGTTATATTTTGCTTGCTTGTTTATTTTGTTGATTAGGTTCCACTTATAGGTGAGATCGTATGTATCTGTCTTTCACCACCTGGCTTATTTCACTTAGCATAATGCTCTCCATTTCCATCCATGTTGTCGCAAAAGGTAGTAGCTCTTTATTTCTTTCTGCTAGATAACATTCCATTGTGTAAATGTACCACAGTTTTTTGATCCACTCATTTACTGTTGGGCAGTTCAGGTTGCTTCTAGCACTTGGCTATTGAAAATTGTGCTGTTGTGAACATTGGGGTGCATAAGTCCTTTTGAATTGATGTTTCAGGATCCTTATGGTATAATCCCAGCAGTGGAGTTGCTGGGTCAATAGGCAGTTCCATTTTTAGTTTTTTGAGGAAACTCCATACTGTTTTCCACAGTGGCTGCACCAGTCTGCATTCCCAGCAACAGTATACTAGGTTTCCCTTTTCTCCACATCCTCACCAGCACTTGTTGCTTATTGATTTGTTTATAATGACCATTCTGGCTGCTGTGAAGTGGTATCTCATTGGTTTTAATTTTTATCTCTCTGATGGCTAGTGATGTTGAGCATCTTTTCATGTGTCTCTGGGCACTGTGTATATCCTCTTTAGAGAACTGTCTGTTCAGGTCCTTTGCCCATTTTTAATTGGGTTGTTAGTCTCCTGCAGTGGAGTCCTGTGAGTTCTTTATATATTTTGGAAATCAAACCCTTGTCCGAGGTATCATTGGAAAATATATTTCCAGTACGCTTGGTTCTCTTTTCATTTCGTTGCTGTTTTCTTTAGCCATGCAGAAGCTTCTTATTTTGATGAAGTCCCATTTGTTTCTTCTTTCCTTTATGTGCCTTGCTATTGGGGACATGTCACTGAAAATATTGCTGCATAGAATATCTGAGATTTTCCCGCCTATATTCTCCTCTAGGACTTTCATGGTGTTGTCAATTATATTTAAGTCTTTTATCCATCTGGAGTTGATTTTTGTGTGTGGTATAAGTTGGTGGTTGAATTTCTTTTTTCTTTCTTTCTTCTTTTTTTTTTCCTTGTAGCTATCCATCTCCCAACACTTTTTGTTGAAAAAGCTATTTTTACTCCATTTTATGCTTCTGCCTACTTTGTTGATTATTAAGTGACCATAGAGTCATGGGTTTATTTCTGGGTTCCCTATTCTGTTCCACTGATCTATGTGTCTGTTCTTATGCCAGTACCAGACTGCTTTGATTACAGTGGCCTTATAATGTAGTTTGATGTCAGGTATTGTGATCCCTCCTACTTTGTCCTTTTTTCTCAAAATTGCTGCAGTTATTTGGGATCATTTATATTTCTGTATAAATTTTTGAAATGTTTGTTCTATATCTGTGAAATATGTCATTGGTATTTTAATGGGAATTGCATTGAATCTATAAATTCCTTTGGGTAGTATGGACATTTTGATGATGTTAATTCTTCCAATCCATGAACATGGTATATACTTCCATTTATTTGTGTATTCCTTAATTTTTTTCTTCAGTGTCGTGTAGTTTTCTGAGTACAGGTGTTTAACCTCCTTGGTTAAGTTTATTCCTAGGTACTTTATTTTTCTTGTTGCTATAGTCAACGGGATTTTCCCCCCTGATTTATGATTCTGATAATTCATTGTTGGTGTACAAAAAAATGCCTTCAATTTCTGAATATTGACTTTGTATCCTGACATTTTTGCCAAATTCACTTATTAGGTTGAGTAGTTTTTTGATGGAGTACAGAGTTTTCTATGTACACTATCATGTCACCTGCAAACAATAACAGTTTTACTTCCTCCTTTCCAATTTCGATGTCTTTTATTTCTTTTTCTTGTCTGATGGTGGTGGCTAGAACTTCCAATACTATGTTGAATAGAAGTGGTGAAAACAGACATCTTGTCTTGTCCCTGATCTTAATGGGAAAACTTTTAGTTTTTGTCCCTTCAGTATAATGTTAGATGTAGGTTTCTCGTATATAACTTTTATTATGTTGAGGTGTGCCCCCTTTATTCCCACTTTGCTGAGTGCTTTTATCTTAAATGGGTCTGTACCTTATGAAATGCTTTTTCTGCATCTATTGATATGATCATGTGATTTTTTTGTCTTTCTTTTTGTTTATGTGATGTATTATGTGTATTGATATGTGAATATTGTACCATCCTTGCATCCCTGGGATGAATCCCACTTGATCATGGTGGTTGATCTTTTTAATGTATTGCTGGATGCAGTTTGCCATTATTTTGTTGAGGATTTTAGCATCTGTGTTCATCAGCGATATTGGCCCATGGCTTGCTTTCTTTGTTGTGTCTTTATCTGGTTTCAGGATGAGGATGATGCTGGCCTCATAAAAAGAGTTTCGAAGAAGGAGTCTTCCTTCTTCTTGGATTTTTTGGAATAGCCTGAGAAGGACAGGGGTTAGCTCTTCTTTAAATGTTTTGTAAAATTCTCCTGTGAAACCATCTGGTCCAGGGCTTTTATGTGCCTGGAGATTTTTGATTAGTGCTTCAATTTCACTGGCTGTTATTGGTCTGTTCAGGTTTGCTGCTGCTTCTTCAATTCATTTTTGGAAGATTATATTTTTCTAGAAATTTGTCCATTTCACCCAGGCTTTCAAATTTCTTGGCATACAGTTGCTCATAGTAATTTTTTACAATCCTTTGTGTTTCTGTGGTATCAGTTGTAATTTCTCCTCTTTCATTCCTGATTTTATTTACATTCCCTCCCTTTTTTTCTTGCTGAGTCTGCTTAATGGCTTGTCGATTTTGTATGTCTTTTCAAAGAACCAGTTCCTGGATTTATTGACCATTTGAATTATTCATTCAGTCTCTATGTAATTCAATTCTGCTCTAGTCTTGACTATTTCCTTCCTTCTGCTCGCTCTGGGCTTTGTTTTTTGTTGTTTCTCCTGTTCTTGTAGATGTAGGGTTAGCTTGTTTATTTGAAATTTTTCTGTCTTTTTCAGGTAGGCCTGTATTGCTATGAACTTTCCTCTCAGGACTGCCTTCACTGCATCCCATAAGTTCTGGACCGTTTTATGTTCATTTTCATTTGTTTCCAGTAACTTTTTTATTTCTTCTTTGATCTTATTATTGACCCATTCATTGTTTAATAGCATGCTATTCAGTGCCCATGAGTTTGAATGTTTTTGAGTTTTTTTTCTTGAGGTTGGTTTCTAGTTTTAAGCCCTTGTGGTCTGAGAAAATGCTTGCTATGATTTCCATTTTCTTAAAGTTGTTTAGGCTTATTGTGTGTCCTTTCATGTGGTCTATCTTTCAAAGTGTTCCACGTGCATTTGAATAGAATGTGTAGTTTGCTTCTTTGGGGTGAAAGGCTCTATAAATACCAATTAGGTCTATTTGATCTAATGCATCGTTTAGTTCCACAATATCCTTGCTGATATTTTGTTTAGATGATCTATCCATTGTTGACAGTAGGGTGTTAATATCCCCTACTATAAGCATGTTGCTGCCTGTATCTTTCCTGACATCCTCTAGGATTTTCCTTATATATTTGGATGCTTCTGTGTTGGGTGTATATAGGTTTACAATGTTTATGTCTTCCTGATGGATTCTTCCTTTGAGTATTATGAAGTGTTTTTCCATGTCTTTTTTTATGGCCTTTGTTTTGAAGTCTATTTTGTCTTATATAAGTAATGCAACCCTGGCATTTTTTCCCTGTCCTTTTGCTTGTAATATTTTCTTTCAACCTTTCAGTTTCAGTTTCAGTTAGGTCTTTTGTGCTGATATAGGTCTCTTGTAGACAGTATATATGTGGGTCATGTTTTCTTTTCCATTCAGCTACCCTATATCTTTTGATTGGAGCATTTAATCCATTTACAGTTAAGGTTATTATTGATAGGTACTTATTCATTGCCAGTTTTCCCCTTGGTACCTGTGTTCCACTCTTACTCCTTTTCTTCATCTCCTTAAAGCAGTCCCTTTAGCATGTCTTATAATGCTGGTTTGGTGCATTATAATGCTGGTTTGGTGCAGTTATATTCTTTTAGCCTTCTTTTGTCTGGGAAACTCCTTATTTCATGTTCCATTTTAATTGAGAGCCTTGCTGAGTAGAATAGTCTTGGTTGCAGCCCTTCACTTTTCATGACTTGGAATATTTCTTACCATTCTCTTCTGGCTTATAGTGTTTCTGTTGAGAAATCAGCTGCTATCCTTGTCAGAGCTCCCTTGTATGTTACTTCCTATTTCTCCCTTGCTGTCTTTAAGATTCTCTCTGTCTTTAAAATGTGGCATTTTAATTATGATGTATCTTGGAGTGAGCCTCCTTGGGGTCCTCTTGATTAGGGTCCTCTGTGTTTCCTGGACTTGCTGGACTTTTTCTCTGATCAAGTTAGTGAAGTTTTCTATCATTACTTTTTCAAACAGGTTTTCTGCCTCTTACTCCTCTTCTTCTCCTTCTGGTATCCCTATGATATGGATATTGTTGTGTTTCATGTTATCCTGTAGCTGCTTTAATCCCTCTTTGTTCTTTTTGAGGCTGTTTTTTTTTCATTTTTTTGCTCTATCTTGGAATTTTTTCTACCTTGTCTTCCAGTTCACTGATTGAATCCTCTGCTTCACCTAACCTGACTTTACTCCTTCTACTGTGTTCTTCATTTCAGATATTGTATTTTTCATTTCCTCCTGTCTCTTATTGATCGTTTCTGTGTCCTTTTTCATGCTGGTGTAGTTTGTAGTAAGTCCCCTGAAGCTTCTTGGAGTTATTTGAAGTTCTCACTGAGCCCCTTGAGCATCATTATAACCTTTATTTTGAACTTGATGTTTGATGATTTGGTTGCCTCTGTTTCATTTAGCACTCTTTCTGGAGATTCTTTTTTTCCTTTTGATTGGGTGTTGTTTGTCTCCCCATTTTAGATGACTATTCTTGCTTTTTTTTCTGCTTGTAATATTTATCTGCTTTGACTCCCTGTCTTCATGGTGTGATCTTCTGTAGTAGGAGACCCGTGGGACTCAGTGGTGCAGTCTCTTTGATCACCTGTGTTTGATGCTCTTGTGCTGTCCTTTATGCCTTTTATGTGGCTGTAATTGGGTTTGGTTGTTGTTCGGTTGTTCTTTGGTGGGTTTTTCTCTCCACATTTTGTATACTGTTGTACAGGAGCTGCCAGAACAAAAACCAAACAGCTCAAGAAAGAGACCCACACCCACAAAGATATTCCCCACCCACGATTATACTATCAATAACCAATGTGCCAGTATTAAAAGTTTAAAGAGATAAAGACTATTATAAGAGAGGAAAAACAAATATGAGATGAATAACTGAAAGAAAATATATTTTGCAAGGCTGGGGGGGCAATAATAAAAGTAAGGAATAGAGACAAGGCAAGGCAGGAAAGAAAATGAAATTTACTTCATAACTAAAAAGGGGAGGCAGGAAGGTGGAGTGGAGTGAGAAGAGAAGCATGTAGTATTAGGTTAAAACAAATTTAAGGAAAATATATATATTTGTATAATCTAGGGAAAGAAAAAACAGAACCACCACCACCACATACATATTTATATTTATATTTTTATTTTTATATATAAAGTAATATGGCCCTAATTGCAGAAAAATCTCCACCACAGAGATATCAACAACCAATGAGCTAAGATTTATATAGGTGGAATGGGAAAAAGAGGGTGCAAGGAAAGAAAGAAGAATTTGAAAGATATCTAGAGGAAAGAGAAGTTATTTTGAGAGGATAGAAGGGGAAGAAATACTAAGAGGGCAGGGTGAAAACCCAGCTAAGACAGGGAATAATTAGCATTAAAAAATAATTTTAAAAAAAGGAAGGGCAGGAGGAAGGCAAAATGGAGTAGGAGAGGGGAGCAGTGAAATTTGAGATTTAAAAATACAAAGATAGACACTATCTAGAAATAAGATTGAAGAACTGTAATAACAACCACCTTATCCACTACCTATGAGCAAAGCTTGATGAAGGTGGAGAGAGAATAAAGGTATTGTAAGAACGGGAGAAGGAATGTGAGCTGACTAATAACAATCACAAATGGTTTCGAGAGGCTGAAGTGGGTAGAAATAGTAATAAGTGCAGAATAGAAACAAGTCAAGCAACAGAGAAAATAGAATTTAAAACTAATAAATGAAGGAGAGGAAGGAGGTAGTATGGAGTAAGAGAAGGGAAGAGCAATAATGAGCTTTGAAATAAACTATGTTATGAAACCTGAGGCCTTATTATGCCCAAACTTAAAGGATGAAATGAATGTTAAACGGCTTTGCAGGAGAGAATATAGCATCTTGTTTTGCCTGCCTCTATTTTCTCTGCTTTGCTCCATTTAGTAAGTGGGGGCCCAAGGAGCTGTGGAGCACGCAGTGTCTGGCGCAGGGACTTTTTTCTTTTTCCCCCCGAGGAGGTGTACACAGCAGCAGGAAACTCCTGGGCCTGACCTCGCCACTCTGCTGAGCCTCTAATCCCACGGGACGGGGTTGGGTTTGCCTGCCTTTGAAAGTCTCTGGCTGACTGGAGAAAATCTCAGGCATTCAGCTCCTGCCTTCCGACTGGAGCCCACCACTCCCTCGCAGGAGGTTGGGCCCAAATTCTCCACTGTGCTCTGCCCTCTGTTTGCGAGCTGTGTTGGGTCGGGTCCTCCTCTTCAGTCTTTTCTCTGCCTCTCAGTTTTTCGGTTAGCGAAGCTACTGTACCCCGCCCGCGTGCACTGGCCTGCACGCCCAGGTCCCTGCCAAGCCTCCCTACGTCTCAGCTCCCCTTTTAAAAGAGCGTCTCTATAGCCCCCACGCTGTAGCACGGTTCCTTGGCAGTCCCGTTCTCCATGCATTCCCTCTCCCCAGAAATCACACAGTCTCTCACAGTCAGCGCAGGCTACCTCCTTACAGGCCCTCTGACAATTTTAGATAAAGTTTCTCTCTGAATCTTTCCTAGGTGGCATTGGGGAAGTCCTTTCAGCTCTACTATAACACAGGGCGGCGATGCTCCCTTCAGCGGTCTTTAGCCTTGGGCCTCCTGTTCCTGCAGTGCTGTTTCTGAAGCCCACACCTCCCAAGTCTTCTCTCACCATCCCCGTATCTCACGGGTCCTGAGCCCATCTTCAGCCACTCGGACTGTGCAGCCAGCAGTGCTGGGCTGGGCAGCATTGGCTGGCCGCTTAGAAAGCCCGGGCCATTGGCCCCAGGCTCCCTGCAGGCCGGCCGGTTCCTGTGCACTCCTGCACACCCCCCTTGCTCTCCTCTGCAAATGCTCCCACTCACAGACGCTTTCACTCACTCTTCACTCTGAGTTCTGACTTTAAATCCAAGCAGTATCTGAGAGCAGATGAACGGAGCTGCCTGCTACTCTGCCACCACCTTGGAAGCCTTCTCCTATGTCAGGTTTTGATATCAATGTTAGGCTTGCTTCACAAAAATATGGAACTTTTCCTTCTTTTCCTATGCTCTGGAACAATCTAAAAAGCAGTATTGGAATTACTGGTTCTTCAAGGATTTAGTAGAATTCTCCTGTGAAACATCTGGGCCTGATACTACTGGGGAAGTTGCTTATTTGGTAATTTTCTCTATGTCTTCTATGGAATTGATCTATTTGAATTTTCTTTATTAAGCTCATTTTTGGTAAATCATATTTCCCTAGTGTTTTCATTACTATGGTCACCTGTACGTTCTAGAATTTCTATTTGTATTCTCCACTGATCCAAGAAATGTTTGAGTCTAATATCTAAGTGGAGGAGCCTTAATTTTTACTGCATTGTGACTTTTTGATACTATTTCTCTTTCATGAAATTTACTGAAGTTTTCTTTGGGACATATATAGGTGTTTTCGTGACTGTTCCATGAAATCTTAAAAAAAAAGGGTTGCTCTGGCTGCTCAAACCTGGGACTTGACCTCTTGTCCTCTTCCCTGAACAACATGAGCTTCAGCGCCCTCTCCAGCTTCTCCACGAATTACCAGACCCTGGATTCTGTGCAGCCGCCCAGCCAGCAGGCCTGACCGGCCAACAATGTAGCCGGCCAGAGTCAATGCAGGTGCTGGGGGTTTCAGATCCTGGAACTCTGTGTCCCATTCCACCAGTGTGCAAAGTGCCCGGGGGTTCCAGGTGCCTAATTGTGGGGATGGCCCAGGCTCTAGAGGGCATAGGGGACATCCAAAGCAAAAAGGAGACTATGCAATGCCTGAATGACTGCCTGGCCTGCTACCTGAAGAGGGTTAAGAAGCCTGAGGCTGATAATCAAAGACGGGGAAGCGACATCTGGGAACACCTAGAGGAGAAGGAATCCCAGGTCAGAGACTAGGGGCTGGCTGGTCTTATCTCAAGACCACTGAGGACCTGAGGGCTGAGATCTTTGCAAGTTCTGTGGACAATGCCCATCTTGCTGCTGATGACTTCAGAGTCAAAGATGAATTGGAGCTGGCCACACACTAGTCTGTGGAGAGTGACATCGATGAGTTCCGAAAGATCACTGATGACACCAATATCACTCAGCTGTAGGTGGAAACAAAGATCGAGGCTCTCAAGGAGGACCTGGTCTTCAAGAAGAACTGCAAGGAGGAAGTAAATGGCCTATAAAACCAGACTGCCAGCTCTGGGTTGACTATGGAGTTGAATGCCCCCAGATCTTAGATTCCAGCAAGATCATGGAGGACATCCAGGCCCAGTATGACAAACTAGCTCAGAAGAACTGAGAGGAGCTAGACTAGTACTGGTCCCAGCAGATTGAAGAGGGTACCATGGTGGTCACTGCACAGACTGCTGAGATAGGAACTGCTGAGATAACACTCGCGGAGCTGAGACTACTGTCCTGTCCTTGGAGACTGACCTGCACTAAATTAGAAATCCGAAGGCCAGTTTAAGAGAACAGTCTGAAGGAGGCGAAGACGTGCTATGCCACGCAGATGGAGCAGCTCAACAAGACCCTGCTGTACCTGGAAACAGAGTTGTCCCAGACCCGGGCAGAGGGGCAGCGCCAGGCCCAGGAGTACCTGGCCCTGCTGAACATCAAGGTCAAACTGGAGGTTGAGATCGTCACCTACTACCACCTGATGGAACAAGGGGAGGACTTCAATCTTGGTGACGCCCTGGACAACAGCAACTCCATGGAATCCATCCAAAAGACCACTGCCCACAGGACTCTAGGCAGCAAACTGGTGTTTGAGGTCAACAACACCAAAGTTCTGAGGCATTAAGACAACAGAAGTGGGGCATGCCATGGTGGGGAGGCTGCCAAGAAAAAGTTCAGAGATCACAGAATATTAAAAAAAAAAAAAAAAGTGATCTGTTTCCAGGGTCAAGTTCAATATTTATGAATCAAATCAACCCTATTACTTAATTGTTTAGAGCTTCTCTATACTAATTTTTTCCCATTTGATCTGTCTTGGACAACAAAGCATTCAAAGTCTCCTCACTAGCCCTGGCTGGTGTGGCTCGGTGGACTGAGTACCTGCCTGCAAACCAAAGGGTTGCTGGTTTGATTCCCAGTCAGAGTCCATGCTGGGGTTGCGTGCCAGGTCCCCAGGAGGGGATGTGTGAGATGCAACCACACGCTGATGTTTCTCTCCCTCTCTTTCTCCCTCTTTCCCATCTCTATAAATAAATAAATAAATAAATAAATAAACAGACAAATAAATAAATAAATAAAATCTCTCTTTTTTAAAAAAAGTCTCTTCACTAATGCATTTGTGCCACTTTCTCCTGGTAGCCCCTGAAACTTGCTTTATAAAAGTTACTTTGTTTTTTAATATGTAGTTAATTGGTAGACAGATATCATAATGTTAAATATTCACTGTCAAATGAATATTTTAGCTTTATAAAATATTCTTCTTAGTTTTAAATAATACTTTTGGGCCTGATTTCACTTTGTCTCATATTAAGAGCAATACCTTAGTTTCCTTTTTATTTGCCATTATGAGTATACTTTGTCTTTATCAACTTTTGAACCACTTTGTTTTCACTGGTTGTCTTAAATTTAAAAAAAAAAAGAAATTAAGCTTTGCTTAGTGGTCACACACACAAAAAAGCTTTGCTTAGAGATTCAATTTGAAAATCTTTCCAACAGAGTAACTACTAAGGCCATTTAAAACTTTTTGATATGGTCACCCTTAGTTTTATCTTATTTTGCTATATTTGGTTTTATAATTTAAAAAATACTGTCGTTGTCTATTTTAGTTTTGTATATTTATAATTTTACTGATAATTAGGACAATTTATACTTTTGTTCTAATATGTAGTTCTGGTTTTATCTTTATAACTCTAATTTTAAATATTTTTATTTAATACCATTAATTGTCTACAACGTA
>PVJD01017604.1:0-17011 GCA_004026545.1 Mormoops blainvillei | reverse complement strand
CTCCCACCTCTGTAAGCCCCTTTGGCGCCAAATCTATACCTCCCAAGACCCTTCCCCCACTTGGCCCAGCATAAAAGGAATGCAGGGCTATTGTTCTGGGCTCAGAATTTGGAGTTTGTCTCCTCTGGGCCCGTGCACGTAAATAAAGATCGTGCTCCTAACCCCTCAGTGTCTGGTCGCTTCATTTTTCTGTAACACTTCTCTAGGTCACCATAAATAACAGAGCTTCTCAAAAGGATTAGCAGGCAAATTAGAATTTATCGATGATTTCACAGGAGAGATGAAAGAGAAGATTTATACTGGAAACACCTCAGCAAACTGTTTCAAATGATTCTTCCACAATTTTTTTTTCTCCTCTGTTGAAAATCGAGGTTCTTGGTCATCCATTTCTTACCTCACTATAACACTCACATTTGCTGATTCTACTCCTCCCTTCCAATGTCCCTTTGAATTCTCCCATTTAAGTAAAGTCATTTAGCAGATTCCTTTCTCAGACTGATATACTTATATCCACCCTGGAGCAAAGTGCGGCCCTTCCATTATCAGGACTTGCATTCCTTAGAAGGAAGTGAAGTGCCTGTAGCAAGTTTATCGGCCAGTCACAAAGTTTACAAGCCGCGCCTCTGTCTGCCAGACAGAAACAACTTTCAACAAACAGCCAGTCTCACTGGAGGGAAAACAGCCACTGGCCCAATGACTCCAGGCTGCAGTGGTTATAAAAAGAGGACTGAACTTCATGTGAAGGGAGAGAGCTTGTCAGGAGGAGCTTCCAGAGGCTGAAAATTAAAGGATGCGGCAGAATAACCCAGGCGACGAGGGGAAGGAAGGAGAGTTCGGGCACAGGGACCAGCATGAGCTGTCAGTCTTCTGGCTGGAAAAGCTTAGCTTGTTCTGATTCCTTGGTTCTCCACAGAGAGGACATTCTTCCTTCCCCTACTCCTTGCTAACCAGCTTACCCGTGACTTTCAAAGTGGTTTCAAAGCATGGCATGAGCCCTCAAGTGGCACTTCAGAGAAATTTTAAAGGCCCACCGAAATTCAGCGTGAGGCTCCATAGTCTCTCTCTGCACGTTGTTATATATTCTCTTTAATCTAGTAAAATATCCTGTGGACTAGTATGTATATCTAATAGTTTGTCCTTGGAGATTATAGGAAGTAAAAACTATAAATGCCACTTGCTGAAAAACTGTATGAATAAATATATGTATTCTGGTGATATGTAATATTGGCATAAACAGAAAGGGATTTTTACTGCAATAATTTTCAAACAATGCTGTATACATGATTGTAATGCTATACAATCAATGGGATGATCAAATCTATCAGAAGTTTTACTTAGGGCTCACTCTTCATGACTTCTGTCAGCCCCACTCTCAAAATGTACAGAAGCTTGAAAATCCAGGATTCGTCAAAACAGTTTTCCAGGATCACTTCTTCAAATCCCAGTCCCTGTTATTCCAGCCTCTACATTTGCCTCTTTATCATACAAAGACAGGAAAGACCAATGAGTTCGAACCCACTCAAGGACAAAGCCAAAATTCTTAGTGTTGCCAACCCGTGTCGGATATTTCCTGCTGGCCACCCCAGATCTTCACACTACCCTTCTTTCCCCTACCCTGACACTGTCTCATGCACAAGATTTGTGAGGACATGGATTTGTGTCAGCTTTGCTCCCCATGGTAGCCCTAGCTCCCACAGCAATGCCTATAGGTCTTACTCTCCAAAAAGGTCTTTTTTAATAAAAGAATTGCAACTGCCTTTCCTCAAATCAAAAATCTCAGTTTATAAACCCTTCATTTCTCATAGTACACAGAGGTGTTATTAAATAAAAATAGCTAAGGATTTCATTCATTTTCACATGTATATTTAAATATGCATACAGTCATGTCTACCTTGTACTGTAATAACTTTATCTTGTACTTGTCTCTCTCATTTTACTGGAGAGTAAACTCCTTAAGAGTGACTATTTCTGATTCAGTTCTAATTCATTCTATTACCTAAAGTAGTACCTGAAATGTCACAGATAATGCATGGTGGTTGAATATGTGTGAGATAACAAAACTGAGATATAGAGTTAACATAAGCCATAAACTAGGTTCACATTGCCTTATTAGGAAGATAAAACAACCAGCCATCCTTTCTAAAACTGTATTGTTGCCAGTCATTCTATGTATCTGGATCACCTCAGGGTTACTAAAGATTTTCACTCTGATGGCTCAATAGCAGTCACTTATATTCCCAGGCGGCAGGAGTGCAGAATGAGAGGAGTGACCTGACTTTCTCTCTGTTGATTCTGCTCTCCTGCAGCATGGCTGTTTCCCCCAGGATGGCAGGTGGCACAAACATTCTGTTGTACAGCAAGAGATGCTGTCCTGATGCTCGAGACCTCTGCGACGTTGGCAGGTGCAGCAGAAGGGGAGCCAACTGCCTCTACACAGGTTCAGTGGATTATACAGCCAGCCCCCACGGTGCCCATCGCAGAGCGCCCCCGGGACTGACTGCAACCAGCCTTCTCTTTTATAGGTCTCCCTTTCTGTGATGCCTGGCATTTTTAAGGCTGAGCTGGCAAACAATCTATGAGGACAGCTTTCAGAGAAGAGGCGTATTTAATAACTATAATAGCTTGAGTTTAGAGAGTCTTTCTGAGCACTTAACAAGTTATCTCATTTTTCCTCTCTCTGTTCCTTTCCTATGAAAAGCAAAAGTGATTTCCACTCATTTTTCAGCTAAAGAAACAGAACACGTGGAGAACAAATGTGCTTCTGACTAAATAAGATTAATCCTAGGTGTTCTGAATTCTAGTTGAAGACTGTTTCGCTGTAAGAGGTGGAAATAAAATGAGATTTTTTGAAAGCATGGTGATTGCATTTTTTCGAAAGAAATCAAATATAAATTAAAATGCAAAGGATCAAAAACTATTCCTCCCTTTCTTCAAGTTTAAAACCCAAACGTTGTATATTTGTTATGGCTCTTTCTTGAATTCTTGTTCTTGCCTATGAAATATTTTAGTTTAAAAAGTCATGTTTACATGTCAGGCTATAGAAAATTTTGAATTGGTTCTAAAGTTATTTGTACTTTACCAAAAATGGGGTGTAACTATTGTCCTTCCTAAGGAAAAAAAAATTAAGTCTGAAGGTCACAAAAAATAATCAAGATTACAAAAGCCATTTGTTTACAGTATCTCTTTTTAAATTTAGTACAATTTATTTATAATTTTTAAAGAGAATTTTCATAGTACAAAGATAAGGAACGGAAGGGTGAATATTCTTATATGTAAAAGAAAATTTAACTATGTATTACATCATAACAAGCAAAACTAAATAATGGTGATACCTTTGTATACAGTCCAGCACAAATAAAAATGCCCCTTTTTAATTACAAAATCTGTTATTACAAAATCATAAGCATATGATCCTGTAACATAACAATATCACACTGAAGCACACCATATAACATTTTAGGTGAAATGTTCAAATTAAAACTATAAATTATTACACCCATATTATTACCCTACCAACCACACTCAAGCAGGCCTTACTTCTACCTGACCTTGTATTTTCATATTTCTTTAACATAGTTAATGCTTTATCAATTTTAAATCAAAAATTATTCTGATTACAAATTTTCTCTCACTTTCAAAGTAGGTTGGGTGAGTCATTAATTTTCAAGTATGGCACACTGCGGAACACAGAAATAAGCAGAAGTCAAACCAGGATGAAATCAGAAACCCAACATCTATAAAGAGTCAGCTGCCTGTTAAATGCACCCTACTTTTGTACCAGTCTGGCCACTGATCAGACCAGTTATGTCTTTACAGTAAAGGGAAAACTTTGTTCATTATAGGTATATTAAACATAACCACAGAATAGTCATTAAAATTTTTCAGCCAAAAAAAAAATCCATACTCCCAACTGTGTAAGAATTAGTCTTGTCACCTCCTTGTCTGAAAGGGAAGGGTGTTTTCCTTTCACTGCTAAGAAGAACGGTCTCTTGAACACCATGGACTCTTTGTTTAGGAACATGAAGGTAACCTATTCTAACCTTCCGAATAGCCACTACTACCTCACTTTTCTTAAAGGTTCCTCTCCGTGCTGCTGGGAATGCGGGAGCAGCAGTGAATATCCCCAGTCTCTTTAGCCACCAGAAAACTTTCACAGTCCTCTGATTGCTCTCATTGCCACAGCACCTCCATTGCCTGTGCACTTGTGGGCATTTTATTAGTTAATCTTTCAAAAAATTAATACTGCTTTGAATCATAATTAATGTTATATAAAGTGTAACAAATTAGAAGTCATATCAGCATTTTTCCTCTTAAAGAAAGTAAAGCAGAAAAAATGGAGGAGACTGTGCAAGGCCTTATTTTGCTTCACAGAGCAACCTGAACTTACCGATGCAGAGTTTTCCTTAGAAATGCTCCCTCTCCCAGCATTCTTTTCTGGGCGCATAGTCGTGAGAGAGAGTCTCATAAAAGCTTTCTAGAATCTCAAAGAACTTTTCAAAAGAACTATGGAAAATATTTACTTGGGAGTTTTCCATTACCTTGAGCATTTGTAAGTGTTTAATGAATAGTAAATCATAATAATTAATGCATGTTGTGCATACGGAAACAGCTAGATTTCACAGAAATTTGTCAAAGCCTTAAAGACAGTAAGGACTGCTAGGGAGTTTTTAAAGCAGTAGAGACTACCCTCTGCAGCAGTAAATTAAGCTCCAAGAAAATTTTTAGTGTTATTTTTAAAATAATAATTTAAAACAACAACAACAACAACATTTTTATTCCCAAAGACTCACATTACAAAGCAACAAGAAGAAAAGCTACAATTCCAATTGAGTCAGACTTCCTAGGAGGCCACAGGCAATCCTTTATAAATTTCTGAGGATCAATATTTAAGCAGGAGCAAGAAAACAAATACTGAGATTTTTCTTTTCTTTCCTATTTGTGAAATCAGTACAGGCCTTTGCAGAACAAGGTGGAAATAAAATGAAAAATCATTTCCCAAAATGAAGAGAAAATAAGGCGATGGTGGGGGGGAGGTATTTTTATAGATCAAACCAGTCAGTTTTACTGAGATCCAAGAGCCAATCACTTTCAGTGCTATGTTTTAAGGGATTTAAAAATATATCTTCCCTAAATATGTTCTAGTACCAACATTTGAGATGAGAGCTTTGAGCCGCACACAGTTGTCATGAGCGGGGCTGGGGTGGGAGGACTAGCATGAGAGGAAAGAGCTCTCTCCAGCTGTGTCAAAGAGGTGAGTCTGCACAGAAACCATTCCTGATGGAACCTTCCCCTCCCTGTTTACCAAGAGCATTTAGAGTAAGAATGTTTAAGCTATGAGAAGCTCTCTACTTCAGGTAAGGGAGCTGAGAAGAGGAGGGAGCTTCTTCTACCTTTCGATTTTTGGCTTCGAAGTTATCTTTTATTTCTGTCCTCTGCCCACCAGTTGTTGTGAAGACCTTCCCCGTGGCTAGGAGCATGCCAGGATGCCTCTGTAGGTTGCAGAATATGCTTTTGAAAAAAAGGAAAAATCTCAACGGGTGGTTTTCATTCTAGTTCTCTCATACCATCCCCTTTGAGGACCATCCATTCAAATACACTATTATCTTAAGCCTCAGTATTCTAGTCTATTCCTAGCCCTCTTTCCCAATTCTGACTGACTAATTCCATCAATTTCTGTGGCTAGACATGTTAATAATTCTCTTATGAGTTTTTCAATGGAGATGTGAATATTTAACTTCAGGTTAGACATTACCTCTTTGACAGACATGGAGGTCCACCAAAAAGTGAAATTAAGGCCCTCTGCTATAAAAGGTCTAAGCCTACACAAATCAGTTTAAGTAAAAGGGGATTTACTGAAAGGATACAACAACAACCAAACCACATGGGCATCCAGGGACCAGCGCTAAAGTGAAGTTAGCAAGCAGGGGTTGGACTGGAAAGCCAGTCATCAAACTCTCTCCTCTGAGTCACATACAGTTCTGCATTGCTATTCCCGTCTGCCCAGTTTCAGATGCGGTTTCTCTGTTTACAAGTGCCTTCCTACTGGCATTATAACTTCATATTGCATTTGGCATTGGTTTTCCATATTTTGTAAAGATGCTTTTGTCTACAATAACAAAGTGCTCAGTTTGCCTTATAGTCTATAGAAAATTTTGAGATTTTGTGTTAAAAAAGTAACAAGAAAGGGTTGGTTAAAGCTATAGCTCAAGGAGCTCATTGAAGCCCATATTTTTTGTCTTTCTGCTCAGCCACCTTTCTGAGTCTACTTTTATCTTTAGACTGGCTCCCCCATTGTCACGAGGTGGCTGCCACAATTCAAGGCATTTAGTGAAAGAAGATAGATTTATGTAGTTCTTTTAAAAAGAAGAAAACTTCTGAAGGAACCCCCAGAAATTTCACCATGTATTTAGTCAAATCTGGTTCTATACCCTTTATACTAATTATTAGGTTAGCCAAAAGTTTATTTGTTTTTTTCATAAGATAGATTTAGTAGCTCTTAGTTGTCTTTAATTTCATTCTAAAAAATTTTGTTAGAGTGTATTGTGACAATTATCATATCAGTGTGCATTAAAAACATCAAAATTGATGAATTTTTGTGTAACCATTTTAATACTGAAGATGAAAGAAAATACACATTTTTGGCATATTAAGCTTTATTATTTTAAAAAAAGTAAAAACTCAACCGAAAAGCAAAAAAAAAAAATTGTGTGGTGTATGGAGAAGGTGCTGTGACTGATGAACACGTCAAAAGTGGTTTGCAAAGTTTTGTGCTGGAGATTTCTCTCTGGACAATGTTCCACGGTCAGGCAGACCAGTTGAAGTTAATAGAGATCAAATCAAGACATTAATTGAGAATAATCAATGGTATACCACATAGGAGATAGATGACATACCCAAAATATCCAAATCAATGAAGTTATTGGTGAAAATGAAAAATGTGGCTTTTATTTTATGGAAAAAAACATATGGACTTTTTGGCCAACCCAGTACTGGCAGACAGAAGCAGATTTGCCAATAGTTATCTGTAATTAGGAAACAGTAAAAAAGTTAGGTGAAAAGTCCACTGTAGGTAACCAACGATGTATATCTGACAAAGCCTGAAGCCAAATTTAGCTCCAGTCCTGAATAATCATTCTCCAGTTGTCATTTGATGCCAGACTACTTCCCTGTTTTTATTTTCTACCATTCTTTTTCTCTTTTACTTCACTTCAAGGCATCTTCTCAACCACCTCAAGAAAAATTCCATATCAGAGCTATCATCGCTGTTTCCTTTTTCACTCAGATCTTTCCTCAAATGTCACCTTCTCACTTTCCTATTAATCATCCATTCTAAAACTAGCACCCGTATCACTTTCTATCCTCTTACTCAGCATTATTTTTCTTTATAGTACTTTCTACTATTTGACATTACATATAAATTTTTATCGGATTTTCTACTAGAATATGAACAATAAGGCAGAACTTTTTCTTTTTTGTTCACTATTATAGCAATAGTACTTTTCTGGTGCATAGTTAACACTCAGTAAGTACACTTTCTACTAAATGAAGAACTCTTCCGTTTCTTCATTCCAAGAAAAAATGTTATTGGCTAAAAGGTGGTGGTGGCTTGTTGTCCAGTCAGTTGTGGACTGCGGTCAGTATCGTGGTCGGGGTCATATGCTTTAAAGGTGTGGTTACCATGTACCCCACTTGCTCTGTGGAGTACCGGTTAATACCTGTTGTTTTGTTTAATTATTAACAGCTTCCTATTTTTACTCTCCAATATGCTGCAGTTTAGATGATAAACTAACAATTATCCTAGGCACAAGGAATGCTTCTTTCAAATGCTGTGGAAAGAGAGGCTATTTTCAAAATAAAGGAATGTGGGTGGGAATCGTAGTATATCTAGTGCTCTTTCCCAGCTCTGCTTCTCCACTGGGACTCTCTGTCAAGGAACCTTACCTCCATCCACCCAGATAGCCAAGCCACAACTATATTCTCCACTGAGATTTTTAATTTTTTTAAGCACATGCCATCTCATTTAATTGGTAATAACTTTTTTCTAGATATACATTTCTATCATATCTCATAAGTACCTCCTCCTTTTTTCATTTTAATTTTTAACTTACAATTGACATTCAATATTATATTAGTTTCAGGTACACAGTATAGTGATTAGACATTTATATAACTTATGAAGTGATCCCCTGATAAGCCTAGTACCCACCTGGCACCATACATGTTTATTACAATGTTATTGACTTTATTCCCTGTGCTGTACTTCCCATCCCTGTGATTATTTTGTGACTTCCAATTTTTACTTCTTAATCCCTTTACCTTTTTCACCTTGCTCCCTAACTCCCTTCCCTCCTTATCATATATCCTTTTTATCATATCTCCTCCTTTTCATCTCTAGTGCTAATATTTGGGCTCAGACCCTCTCTTCTGGAATATTCTGATGTCTGTATTTTTTTCTTATTTAGCAAATGGTTACTTAGCACCTTACTGTGTTGCAGATCCTGTCCAAAGGGCTCTACAAATATTGAATTGTTTAATATTCATAACAACCTTATGAGGAAGACATTAGTTTTATTATCATTATCTCTTTTAAAAGTAGAGAACTCAGGCACAAAGAGGCTGAGCGACGTCAGACTGCAGTGACAGAATGAGGAATTAAGCCCAGGTAGTTGGTCTCCGGTGTGGGAACTTAGGCCCCATGCTCTGCTCTACTGCCTTAACAAAGATCTCCAGCAGTGATTTCATTCCTTTCCCCTCTATGTCAAAGGAACAAAGGATGGACCAGATGTAAAACTCCTTCATATGCAAGGATTTGTGTAATTTAACTTTGTCTCCTACCCAGCCCGACCTCACCATGACAACCTTATTTCACCGTTTACTGAACCTATCCTGAGCAAGCTACCTTTTCCCAAATGAACCATGCATTTTCATGTTTCTTTTTCTTTGCTCACAGACTTTCATTCTACCTCAAATGTCACAATGTCTACAATACCTAATCTAACAAATATCAGTGCAACTTTTAATATTCAGCATATATCGCCTCCTCTCTGAAGCTTCGTTCTTATTATAAATTGCCTCCTCACTGTTTCCACAGTGTCCTACATCAATAACATATTATTTCACTCCTTGAAGACAGTGTTTATATTTTGGTCATTTATGAATATGTTTATTGAATAAAGAATAAAGATCAAAAAAGAGTAGGGAGAAGTTAAAATTCTGGTCATGGGAAGAAAGCACCCAGAGAGACAGAGAAAGAGAGAGCGAGAGCAGAGGAAAATATGTCTCACTAGGCCGCAGAAAGAGAGCTAAGACATGTATATTTACTTCTACTTTCTATGACAGAAGTTGGCAAACTATGACCCATGGACCAAATCCAGGCTACCACCTATTTTTGTTAATAAAGCTCTATTGGAACACAGGCATACCCATTCATGTCTGCATTGTCTATGTTTTTGTGTTATAACCTTAAATTTGAGTAGTTATGACAAAAATAATGTGTCCTGTAAAAGCTGGCATTATTTAATATCTGGGACTTTACAGAAAAAGAAGTTGGCAACTCCAGCTCTACAACATAATGTTTTGTGGCTGTCATGCAAATACTACTTGATAAAGCTCCATTTGTCAATCTAGACCTGCTGCCATATGATAAGTCTAGAAATAAACATCCCTTCAGAAAGACGATAGGTACCAACACAACTTGAAATCATCATTTCTATTTTCATGTGCCATGGCAGATTTTATCTTCTACCCTCCTGGAGGATAGGATACACCCTTGCCCCTTTGGGGGATGTGGCCCAAACTAAACTAGGACACTTATAAAGAGACAGGTGCATAGTTTAAGTATATGTGGAAATGTCTCATATTAATGAGGAAAACCTTTGGCCTTGTAGGTGCCTCACCCCCATTATGGACCAGGAATGGTAACTTCTCTTGCTCTTTCCTTATATGTGCAAATTCTGAAATGAATTCCCCACTCCTCCACCCAAGCGTCACTGAGGAAGAGGGGAATTGGATTGAAGCCAATAACCGAGATCACTCCTTAAAGACCAAGAGAAAGAAAT
Source organism: Mormoops blainvillei (assembly GCA_004026545.1). Classification (NCBI taxonomy): domain Eukaryota; kingdom Metazoa; phylum Chordata; class Mammalia; order Chiroptera; family Mormoopidae; genus Mormoops; species Mormoops blainvillei. The sequence continues at coordinate 6,953 of PVJD01017604.1, read as the reverse complement.
GGGACAATAAAAGGAAAGGCAGAGTGGTCAGAAGTTTTAAGGAGGATGGTGGTGGTGAAGAAGAGAAATGGGGTCCATAGGAAGGACATTCTTATACACCAAATTTAACTTAATAAGGATCTATAGGTTTCATGAGGGAAACAGTAAACTCCCTTTGTTCTCTGAATTCTTGATGGGGACTTGGTTGTCCGATAGTAATGGATTGTTCCTTCCCATCTTTCTCAATGCCAAGGGCACAGTAAAGTGGTTTCTTTTGCAATTTAAACTCATTTCTCTGTCATTAAAATGGCAGTTTTTATGGGGAAACGAATCATCTGCAAATGCAATCAAAAGAAGACTAGATCTCTTGTTCGAGCCCGTGCTACTGTTCCTTTGTCATTTTCCAAGGCCCTGGAACAAAACAAAATGAAACAACACTGGGCTTGGCATCCCAGGAGAGTTTCATTTTTAGTTCTGCAGATATTTGCATGTGCATATTGACATCTGGACATACATGGGCAATGCTAACAGGCCTACACAAAAGTAAATTCTGTGTAAACCATTTTACACGGCTCACCAGTAAAAGGGAAAGACAAGAAGAATGGTGCCATTCTTTGCCTGGCATTTGGGGATAAAAGAGAGAGAGAGAGAAATTAAATTCATTTTTGACATCTGTTCCTCTTGTTTTTAACAGCTTAGCTCTGCCAGTCAAGCAGGCCTGATCAGGCATAATTGATAAATAATTAAAGGTAGCTTGACAAGGAGGGCAATGAAAACTAATAAAAAGAAAAAGGAGAAATTAATTGATTCATGTTTGTCAGGTGCTTTAAAGAAAAACCAAAGGGACAAGACAATCTTTAAAAATTAGTATTGTTTTAGAAAACCTCCTGCAGCACCATGGTGAAAAAAACATAAATAACTTTGTTGTTGTTCTTTTTTGTTTCCCACTTGTTATTGGAAGGAGATTGAACAGACAAATTCTTCATATCATGAAATAATAAGAGCTACAATTTATTGAGCACTCTGCACTTATAAAAGAACTTATAAAAGACATTATTTCTATTTTAGAGATTGGAAAAAAAATGCCTAGGGAGTATGTCACACAACTGATGTAATGATAGTGACAGGGTATAAAAGATACCTTAAATGCACCTTTTCTGCTGACAAATTACTCCTATGATTATATCTATTTGGAGAGCAATGACTGGGTGGCAATAGTGTGGATCTTGATGCTGTAAGAGTTTTGAATACAACCTCTACCACATTATAGCTGGCGGATTTGGTTTATTGATTTAACTTTTAAATTCAGTTTCTTTGGCAGGAAATTGGCAAAAAATATACCTCACTGGGGTTCACTGTGAGTTAAATGAGACAATATATATCAGATATCTTACAAGTAGTAGGCACCCAGCAACAACAGTCTGCTTTATCCCCTTTTCTCACTGAATTACACCTTGGGTGCCCAGCTCAAAATAGCACTCAGAGAAGACAAATAATAGCATGTAATATATGATGACGAAGTTAAAAATATTGTCTCAAACTGCTATACTTGATAGAAGATGTTTCAAATAAAAAGTGTTATTTACACTAGTATATTACCCAGTCTTACCACTGGTTAGTTATATTAACAGTTTAACAAATATCTTGACCCTTGTATATTGAAGTGGATTAGATTTTCCAAATCCTTCTTTCCTTCCTTTCTTCCTTCCGTCCTTCCTTCCTTCCTTCCTTCCTTTCTTTCTTTCTTTCCTCTCTTTCTCTGTCTCTATATCTCTCCTTCCTTCCCTCTTTCCTTCCTCCCTCCCTCCCTGCTTCCCTTCCTTCCTCCCTTTCTCCTTTATTCCTTCCTTTCTACCTATACCTTCCTCCCTCCCTTCCTCCCTCCCTCCCTCATCTATCCCTTCCTTCCTTTCCTTTCTTTCCTTTGCTTTCATTTCCTTTCTTAATTTTTAGCTTACACAACATAAATTTATTTTCTCAGAATTCAGAAGGCTAGAAGTCCAAGATCAAATGACTTCTGTGATAGGTTTCTGGTGAGATCAATCTTCATGGCTTAGATGGCATCTCTTCCCTGTGTCCTTACATGTGCACATACAAAAAGAGAGAGAGAGAGATCTCTGGTATTCCCCTTCTCTTTCTTTTCATTGAAGTGTAGTTGTTGACATACAGTATTATATTAGTTTCAAGTCTATAACATAGCGATGCAATATCTTATGATGTGATCATCACACTAAGTCTGTAACCATCTGTCACCCTGCAAAGACATCACACACTTATTGAGTATATTTGCTTTTTCCACCCATCCCTGTCCCCATCCCCCCAGCATCCATTAGTTTGTTCTTTGTTTCTACGAGTCTGTTTTGCTTTGTTTATTTATTTATTTTTAATTTCACGTATAAGTGAAATCATGTGATATTTATTTTTTCTCTAATTTATTTCACTTAGCATAATGCCCTCTAGGTTCATCTTACACCACCATCTTGTTGCAAATGGCAAAATTCCATTTTTTTATTGCTGAGTAATATTCCATTATATATACATATATTCTTCAGCTATTCAACTGTCAGTGGATACAGGTTGCTTCCATATCTCGGTTATTATAAATAAGGTTGCTTAGATGTACCTGGGGGTGCATATATTTTTTCAAATTAATGTTTTTATTTTCTTTAGATAAATACCCAGAAATGAAATTACTAGATATATGGGCAGTTCTGTTTTTAGGTTTAGGAGTCATCTCCATACTAATTTCCATAGTGGCTGCACCATTTTGCAGGCCTGCCGCGAGGATTTCCTTTTCTTTACATCCTCACTGATACTTGTTATTTGTTGACTTTTTGATGATAGCAATTTTGACAGGTGTAAGGTGGCATCTTATTGTGGTTTTGATTTGCATTTCTCTGATGACTAGTGAACAGACATTGAGTATCTTTTCATATGTCTGTTGACTACCTATATAGCACCCTGCTGCTTTAATTGTCCATTGACTACTGGGTCTGGGTGGGGCAGTCCCATGCATGCAGCAGTGCCCTACCTGGGCTGCACTTTCCCCAGATCAGGCAGACCTGTGTGTGGGTGCCCCAGACAACTCCCTACTAGTTCCACACTTTCCCTAGGCAGGCGAGCTTGTGTGTTCACATAGCCCACTAGGTGCTGGGTACCAGGTAGGTACCTGCTAGATCAGTTTCTGGATGGAAGGGCCCTGTGGTGCCCACCTGTTCTTGTTGGAGATAGCTGTGGAAGTAGTGGTTGGGGTCCTGCTACAGTGGCCCTGCAGGTCATCCATAGCACCCGGATAGAACTCCTGCCTTCTATCCAAGTACACAGGAAATGTAAACAATGGTGCTTACCAGTTTCTCTGGTCCTGGAGAGCTTTAGTGATACCCCACCTTTCTTTCTGTGGCCTCTCTCTTATGTATTGTGCAGTAGCTATTTAATTGGCCCTCGGTTGTCATTCCAGAGGAATTGCTTTAAATTTGGGCATACATTGGGTGTGCTCTTGGTGGAGGGCAGGCTCAGAGCTCTTCTACACACCATCTTGGAACCCCCTCCCCAAACTGTCTTTCTAAGAGAGTGTTTTAAGGCACAGGCGGGAGCAATGGAAAGAGGGCTTCTCAATGTCCCAGCAGAGACACACCAGCAACTGAAAGAGAATTCGTCTAGCATTAAACCTTAATTTGGTAACTGACAATGCTCTCTCACATGCTCTTTGCCTCTGTCTTACTTGTAATCCCATAAGAGCTTTTGATTATGTTCTTGTTTTTACTACAATTGCACATAGTAAATGAGTGTTTAATTATTAGTTGACACAGAAGAAAACGAAGATTTATACTAAATGACTTTTTAAAAAATTATTTTCTGAGTGTAATGTCCATAAGCAACCTGGCAGAGGGGAGAAGGGAGGAGGAAAGAGTGGAATTCCTGTTTTTGTAAGTTCTAAGATGCCATTTCTCTTCCAATTTTTTTTAACTCCAGCAGGAAACACTTCAGTAGCACTCCCTATTCTCCTGTAATAATACGTGAGATAAATTGAAAAGAATGAACCACAGCTATAAATGTTCAGCAAGGTTATATTTTGCAATTTGAATAGATTTAGAAAAGAAATAACATATAAATGGACTTAGTGTGTATAAGGAGACTGCAAAAGAGATACTAAGAAGTTCCTTTTCTACTTGCATTTTGTAATAGCAACATGATAAATTAATCAGATGTTCAGCATTTATTTTTTTAACTCAATGCCACGCTATTAGCAAAAATTCTAAGGAATGAGGGCAAAAGAAAATCTGAGCCAGATAAAACTGTGAACGATTTTAAATTCAAAAGGAGATACTGCGTCATCACCATGGTGGTCTGAAAATATTTTCTTTATTCCAAAAGCCATGGAAACATCTTACCCATGAACCTGTAATTTTCCAACAGACACATGTATTAAAGATCTGCAGGTGAATCTGAGAGAAAACAGTTATCGCTGAAAGCCAATTTCCAATTTCATCAAATTGCAATTCAGAAACTATTTTTTCAAATATAAAAAATGGACAGAACTTGGGGTTAAGCACTACAGTTTACTAGTTCGGTGTCATTAGTTAAATCTTTTACCTATTCTGATATTCTATTGCCTCATCCGCAAAATGGAGATATTTGTGCCAATTATCTATTACTGAGAAACAAATCATCCCAACTATTAATTTTGTTCAGAAATTATTAATTTAGACAGGGCCCACCAGGGACAGCTTGTCTCTGCTCCTTGCAACATCAAGTGGGGTAAAAGAAAGGCTGGGGATAACTTGTCAGCTGGAGGGTGAAATCGTCAAATGGTCACTAGCTATTGGTTGAATATCATCTGGGAATATAGAGTATGCACTTCTTCTCCACATGGGCTACTCCATATGGTGCTTGAGCTTCCTCATGGCATGGAGGCTATGTTCCAAGAGCAAGCTCTCTAGCAAAACTGTTGAAGTTAGAAGCTGTATAGACTTTTACGATTAGCCTTAGAAGTGACATATTGTAACTTCTGCCACAATAAGGAACCTATTCAGATACAAGGGGAAGGAATATAGACCCAGCTCTGATTGGGAGGAATGGTACAGTTTTATGGTAAGATTTGTGTCATGCGAAAGATATTGCTATGGTCATTTTTGGAATATACTATCTGCAATGATAATAAAACCTATTATTTGACATACAGTCCTGTTCCACTTTTTTTTTTCTTTCAGAAAAGCCCTTTACAAGCCTTTGCACATATTTTAACATTTTTTATTAATTTCTTAAAATAAAGGAGACCTTTAAAATTTAATGTTGAATGTAATTTCTAATCTTAATTTCCTGCCCCTTTGGTAATGGTCTCTTGGTAAAGATTTACAGCAGCTTTAGTGTCCTATAAGACAGAAAGGAGAGTGGCAGGCAAGCACCCCTTTGTTATTGTTGTCTTGAATTGGGAGAACACACTTCTGAGTAAACTTTGCTAGTGGAACAAACAATACTGCACTTTTATCAAGACTCTGCTTGCTTTATAGCAGTATCCCAGACATTTAATATCCACTTGTTAAACATCTCTCCTTCTTATACCCTTCTTTTTTCTTATGAAATAAGGACATCAAGCAAGGCCTAAAGTACCTACTGTCTTGGATAAATATTGCTGTAGCTATTACACTTGGAAATGTATATGAGGATCTCTAACCACTGGTTAATAAAACCCAAATCTTATGCAATCATCAAAAGAATCAAATTTATTAATTGGCAAGGTAGCAGTGCATTATTAATTTTGGGTCCCAACATCCTCAGTTCTTATCAAGGGAATTACATATAAGGCCAACTGGGAGAAATAAAAAGCTCTGGCAAAAACTTTCCCTAAATGTCTCCAAATGTTCCTAAGTGTTGTTAAACAACCCACAAAGGGAACTTCTTAGATGTTTGTCTTTCCATCAGAAAACTGTTATAATACCCAATGTAAAATATTCAAAAACATAAGCCCCCAAATTATTTTTAATTCTACATTTTTAAATTCCTAGATATTTAGCATCACAAAGACTTAATTAAAATCTGTTTAGCTCCAAGCTCTGGTTTGGCATTGACTTTATGAAACAGAAACTGAGAAAGTTGTTGAGAATAGTAACAAACCACAGTGGATCGTTGAACTGTCAACGAAACTGCCAGGCATATTTTCTAATTTGTGGGAAAAGAGAAAAATAATGTAGTAGACAGATTTTTTATTATTTCCATTGTCACCAAATCATACTATCTGGATCGGGGTATTGATAGAGGGATACACAATGAAAATCCACAGTAGCAGCCAATATTTCACTGTTTCCTGCCCTCTTGTATTCAGTCACTACGTCTTCAGTAGCCATTTTTACAGTGGTAAAACTAGTGGCAGATATTCTGTTGCTGCCAACAGGAGTAGCCCCGAAGGCTTAGGTTGGACCCTGGATAAATGCTGTCTTTGAAAAAATGCATTTTAAACAATGTAGAAAAAAAGTCAGTTACATCCTGTAAATATGCTGTTTAGTTCAAATAGCAGGGCACTTTTTATCAGTATAAACATAACCATTGTGTTTCACTAATGATGATAAGGTAATTAGTTAATTAATCCTTATGAATAACTTAAATCACTAGTTTGATGACACTTAAATGAAAAGAATTTTTATTTGGAAAGCAAATAACAAAATAAAGTATCCTTGATTGAAAAGTGCAGTATATAAACTTTTATGCAATTTATTCTGTCACCTGATGCATTCAAGTCTGTGACTCTAATGCTAGTACAAATTAAAGTTGCAAGACAATTGCTTAAGTTAACTCTGAGATGGGAAAGTATGGATAAATGAGATAACCCAAAAACATCTTCCACGGTCCTACCTCTGGAAAAGAAGCGGATAGATTTTTGTAAATCTCCACTTGAGCTTGAACTTGGCTGAGTTGATGGGTGAGTCAGGCTTCCAGGACTTGCAGAACAGGCAGAACAGGAATTTTGGAAGCATTCC
>PVJD01017603.1:0-17014 GCA_004026545.1 Mormoops blainvillei | reverse complement strand
GCCCCAGGGTATTACTGGTCTTCCGTCTGGCACAGCCTTTCTTACACAGGGGAAACGAGCAGCAGCAAAATGTAACGAGTCCCCTCTTCAGAGCAACATTATGTTCTTGTTTTAATGGGCTACCTCAAAAGTCATTTCCAACCTCCTCCATTTTTCCCTCCCCTGCCTGCCTCCACTATTGGAATGGAAACTGGTTACTCACTCACCCAGCCTTCTCTGTAGGTAGGGATGGCCACATGCCCCTATTCTATTCAATAAGAAATTTATAGAAAGATATCTGGGGGTATTCTAGAAAGGTCACCACTGTCCCTTCCCCGTTCTTCCTACCCTAATGGCAAATGTGACATATGGACCTGTGGTAGGCACACTGCAAGCTTCAGTCATCAAACATGAAGTCAAAGAGCCAATACACTAAAGAGAATAGAGTGGAAATAAACAACTTGGGTCTCTGACAACATTGTTGAACAGTTAAAGCAACACCAATATCTACCTCCATCCGCACTTTGGTCATACAACAAAATGGGCTGTAAGTCTTTCAGCCATCTTGGAAGGTTTTCTGTCCCCTACAGTAGAAAGCATCCTGATGCACAGACAAGGGACATTTTATGTGATAATGGACAAAGATGATGACAGCCAAGAAGATGCATAGTAGGTTTTACAAGGCAAATTTTACACACGGATGAAATACAATCACTTGCAAAATAACCAGTTAAAATAAAATTCCCTGGATTGTCTTCACCAACCTGGGGAATCATAGCACTCAGTTGTGAAATGTTCATTTTGTTGTACATGGCTTCACTGGTTCGGTTTTCATGTGGAATCATTATCTGTTGGAAGGAGACTTTGGTTATTTTTTCAAAGGAACCATTTCTTACAGCATGACACTTTCTATAATACATGTGTCCAAACATCTGCGTGGTAACACACAGTTTTTCAAGATTTTGGTGTGGTGCTGCACTTGGGAGAGAAAAAGAAAGACATCACTTTAGGCAAAATTAAGATTAAGAAAATAAAAAAGAACTTTCCTGTCCTGTTCAGTGTGAAACATTATCCTCAGTACAAAAATAACTACCCAGAATCCCTTCCTCATTTATAATGTGGATGGACAACATCTATTATTGGCCCAGTTCTGACAGCCAAACTGAGGTTAGTTGATTGAGACAAACACCCCACCTTCACCTGGGGCGTACAGATGATGACCTCAGTGCCTCATGAACCACAGATGACCCTTCATCCCCAGGACCACACTGCCACTGAAGAACACTAGCCTATCTGGACATCACTGTCACCTGTGATCATTCTGTCACCAGCGCATTCCCTCACTTCCCGTCTTCCCTCTGCTTCTTCAGGCTTTGAGAGTCCCCTGGCCCCAGTGCAGGGGGTATGGGTTCGGTCACCAATCAGACACATAGTTCCAAGTCTTCACCTCCAACCCTGACTCTTCACACTCTTTCCATCCCCAATATGCCTGCCCTTGGCCATTTTGCCAACACCAAAACAAGCTAAAGCCTCTAGCCTCTGTCACATTGAACTTAACCTAGGAAGAGCAGCCATGACCATAGTCCTCGTGGGCCATCTTAATCACTTCCATGGACAGGCATTATGAGCTACCCGTACCCAGCCCTGAAACACATCATCTGATTCTCTGGCGTTAACCTGGCCACCTCCCACCTCCCACAGGGCCCTCCTACCCTTGCATCCTCCTCCACCACCACCACCACCCAGGGGTCTGAACTATGATTAAAAACGAGACTCATTTCCTCTGTCAAGCCTTTTCACTAAACTCCACTCAGCTCCGATCACAAGGGCCACTCCATCAGTAAGACCTCCCCTGGTGCACACCTCTCTCTGGATAGGGCTGGTTAAATCACACTTCCGTGGCTGGATTTACAATGACTTAATTTGTGCTCAACTAGGTTGTCCTGCCTCCCCGGGGAAGCTTCAGAAGTTTCCGTAGGACTATGTGCAATTTCGAATGTCCCCAGTGACCTGGGCTATAACAGAGGTGAGCATTACTAACAGGCCAAAAGTTTATGTACCCTGGATTTTTCAAGGCAAAGTCACAGAGGGCTGAGAGGCAGACACATGCCCCTTTTCTGAATGCTTCAGTGCCCTTAGCTTCTCCCTCCCCACCGTCCGCAAGAGAGAATTCCTGTATCTTACAAACGTCTCCCTGGTTTCGTCTGAATCATTGCCTCAGAGACTGTCCACTCCTCCCTCCACTCAGGCTCGCAGCCCCAGGTTGGAGCCCTTTGGCCTCGGAGCTGTTTTCAGCTCTCTGCCAGCTGCTTCCCTCCACCCCGTGGATTTGTCACTTCATTTAGCCTCTTGACAATTCCCAGTCTTGCCTCAGCCCAGCTGTTTTTAGTTCCCTCTTTGGTCTAAATCCCTGGCTCAGGGCAAGGCCTTCCCTGATGCATCAGAGAGCTTCAGTCCGAATCAGAGCTCTGAGTCTCCTGGTTGCCTGCGAAGGGAACCTAGGCAGCCTTTAGACGCGGCTTAGAGGCACAGTTTTTGGCTCCAGAACATCTGCGGTGGTCTTCACACAGTCTTCAAAGGTGACACACATGAATAAACTTTTTGTGCCGCAAGTAAAAGTTTGGAGAGAGGCACACACATACATCACTGCTCCCGAGAGAGAGGCCAGTCCCTCTTCGTCCTGATCCATCGCTCCGCCAGCACTCCACCAAACACGAAGCCAAGCAACACACGGACTCACGGGCACTTCAGGATTTCTACCAACTTCCCATAGAAGACTACCGACCCATATACAAGTGTTTCTTGACAAGTTTGGGGTTTTTGTTTTGTTTCTTTTCTTTTTTTTTTTTTTCACTACAAGGTATCCCAACAAGCAGATCTCACTATATGTGTTCTCTCTGGTCCAGGGAATGTATAGGGGTTTTACACTTTGGTTCTTCTAGGAAAAAAAGTTACTCTATAAACAAAGCTAACCATTTAGGATTTCTCATTCCCCCTCAAGTTAGTTCTTATATCATTTTGTCTCCACCATTCAGCCTGAAAAAATTTAGGGTGACTTACACAGAACATAGTATATGACACAATGACATTCATTAAAGTGGGGGGAGAAAAAATTTTTTAAAAAACAGGGTTGGGTACAAAGTAGCACCAGAAAGGCAACGAAAAATGCTCACCAGCATGGCCCCTACACACTTTCTACATCAAACTGTGTATACAGTATGGGCGGACAGACTTCCCTAAGTCCCTGTCTTAGGTCAGGCTGACCCTGAGTGGGAACGGTGTAAAGTGTTGATTCAATTAAAAATTACCTTCCACTCAAACCAAACCAATAAAGGATTAGTTAAATATGAGGGGGGGATCCCAAAAATACCCTGGAATTTATTTAGTAGAAAATTGTGTGTTTCTTCTTACATGTTTAAACTTCTATCACCTTCAAAATACTCTCCAACTGATGCAATACGCCTACTGACATTTTTTCCACTGCTCAAAACGGTATTTGATCTTGTCCATTTTGATGCCTTTTAGTGCTTGTTTTTGTTTCACCTCTTCCACATCAGCAAAATTTTTCCTTCTGAGGACTTTTCTTCATCCAGGGAAACAAAAAACCCGCTCAGGGAGAGAGCGGGTTAATTGTCAGGGTGCGGCACTGGGGTCCTGCCGTTTTTGGTCAAAAACTGCTGAACATTCAGCGTGGTGTGGGCAGGTGAGCTCGTAAATCACTCATCAAAAAGATTCACTGAGGCCAAACGGAGCCTCTCACATCTGTGTGTGAACCAGCTGGTACTCTGATACAGCTGGGTTCCCAGAACACTCACCTGGCGGAGGGAAACCTGTAACACAAGGGGCCTGCCCTCCAGAAGATAATTCCGATCTTGGGTGGGGGTGCCCCTCATACCTATTCTTCTATTGGAGCCACACAGGGATTTCTCTTGGAAAACATAGTGAGAGGGTCTTTGGCCATAGCTGAGCAGCACATGGACACTGAATGGACTTCAAGCAGGGAGGCAGAAGGAATAAAGAGCTCATCTTTCTGTCATGGTTCTTCCTGTTACTTCCCAGACTTCTACATTGGACCCACAGGACAATGTCACAGAATGCTATTTTATATATATTTTTTTCATGCAGGATATACTGCCTTTAAAATAAGAAAAAAAATAGATTTTAGATTGTCTTACCTCAGCTATCTTAATTTCTAATCTAAGCACCGACTTCATGTCATGCTCTGCCCGCGAGCTATTAGCTCCCAAAAGTACGGCAGTATCCACCATGAACTTGTAAAGGGCATCCCGATACTGTAAGAGATAAAGAAGCAAGTGACCATGACAACAGTCTATTAGGAAGTATGTTTCAGGGACAGAGTGGAGCAGAGGCAGCCGGTAGAAACAAATGCCTTTCGCTTTCACCTGTACTCAATGTATGGTTCGGGCATTATGCAACACCAACCACCCACCTACCATGTGCGGCGAAAGAGGAGTGACAGCTACTTGGATACTGTTTCCATGACAGACAGAGATGTCCAGCCACCAAGAATCAAGAGAACTAGTTTTGTGGCAACCAGCAATATTATGGATATGTGAAACATCTCCAAATGAGCCCAGAATAGAAAGTTAAAGGTCAGACTCCTCGTTCCAGGCAAGAGAGGCTTTAATAAAATAATTGGAAAGAACTGTTGCTAAAAGCAGGAGGCATGACTAAACAATAAAAAACCAGTAACTGCAGCCTTATGTCTTTTCAGTTTTGTGTAGTTTTTACAAAGTTCTCCTCACCACCTCAGGGAAAAAAGAAGGAAGAGATAAGAGAAATGATGAAGTGAAACTGAGCAAATAGCAAATACACAATTTCCTCTCTGCATGTTCATAAACCCATTTTCATGATATTCATATGTCATTGGAGGGGAGAGCCTTATTTTATGGGAACTGAAGAATCTCATTGGCAGTCACCTCTCCTTTCAGGTATACTTGTAAGAACTCAATATACTAGGTATTAAACAATCTCAGCTATAGGAATAGGATTTCCTGACATACACCTTGATTCTGTAAGCTATTCTGACTGTGTTTATGATCTTGGGATGTATACAGTGCTTGGCATATAGCAGGTCCTTAAAAATACTTGTTGAATCAGTGAGCAAGCTTTGCGGATACACTTAATTAGAAACAATACTTTGCAATTCCCAGTTCCATTTAAAAAAATATTTAACAAATCAATATATGTGCAAGATGTCTTGCTAAGCATTCTGTGCATATAAGGGGGTACAGATGGAAAATTAAATAATGCTTAAGTCTGATTTCCCAGTGTGTGATCTGGTTCCCAGTGTGTGAGGGAGAGAAATATGTAATTACTAACTGTAACATTAGAGATACCAAAATAATTTCCTTAATACAGCTGCTAAGTGCTTGAAAACTCAAGAGCTGGAGAAGAATTACAGCCTGGAGAAATCAGGGACATAGTGCTTGAAGACCAGTTCAGGAGCAGCGAGAAGGCCTCCTTTGAGGTGTATGAGCTGCCTTTGTTAGGGGAAGAATAAATACATGACACAGCGAAGGCGGTTTGGGATCAGGTCATGAAGAGGCCCTGAAATCCCTTCTAAGGTGTTTAGATCCTAGCTTGTGAGCAAAAGCATGATGGGAGCTGCGCTCTGAGAAGAGATTTTATCAAGTGGTACTATGGAGGCAATGGAAGGGAATGAAGGGAATGAAGGGAATGAAGGAAAGGAGATGACAATTAAAAGGTTATCTGCTGTAATCGAGCCGAGAGTAACCAAGGATCTGACTTAGAGCAGTAAGAGTAGAGAGCAGGGAACCAGGTGGACGAGAGGTTTTCAAAGTAGAATCCACAGGACTTGACTGATTGGTTGTTATAAAGGGAGATGATTTCAAGCCTGGTTGCTGACAGGGTGGTGACTCCAGCAGAAACAGAGGTGCCCCCAGATTGACAAAAGTTCATTCCATCCACTTTCAAGAAAAAACACTTGCCAACCTTCCTTGATGACTGCTCTCAGCCAAAACTGCCTTCCTGCCATCCAGAGCCTTCTAGGGTTTAGTACCAGCAAAGGGACAGAGACTTACATTGTGAGCCAGCACTTCCCAGTCTAAGTTCCTACATTCTCAGAGGGGGCCCAAAGCCAAAGAGCTCCCCGATCAAGGGGACCCCAGGTCTGAGGCTCCTTTGGAAGTTCAACAAAGTTTCCAAAATGAATTCAAAGTGTCAGGAATGAATCAGCTCTAATCTAATAAAAATCTAGGTTTCCAAGTCAACCCAAGCAGTCTAACCTGACTGACCCCATCTGGTTCTCATTAGTCTGGGTCACCTGTTGAGAAAACAGATTTCCCAAGTCCCACTTCAAGTTTACTAAAGCAGACTGTCCAGGGCTGTGGCCCAAGAATCAGACATTTAATAGAAGCTTCCCAGGTGATTCTTAAGTAGTACAATTTGAGAACCATTGGTTGACTGGGTATCCCTCCCCAAACGTTACTTCTATGATGTGCAGTGAGCTCTCTGCACTTGTGAAGAATGGCTGCAAGCTCATCTCCTGGCCACTCGCCATTTGGGAACGCTGTCTCCCCAGCTCGATCCTGAGGGCACTGGGCACGGGCGCCTGTAGAGCCTTGGTGCCCAGACTTTCAGAAAACAGGGAGTGCCATTTACCTGTCCAAATGAAAGGCCTCTGCGTCCTGCATTGGGAATATGGTCATCACATAGCTACACTACCCACCTCCAGTAAAGAGTCAAGAATTCTTGAGCCACATGTGAGCCCAACCAACAGCCTGACAAGATCCAGAGTTGAATGTAAGCAAAACTTACGGACTTGGCTTCTGTGCTGTTATCAAGGTAGTCTTCCCTCACAGCTAGGGAGAGGGTTGCTTGGTCCAGCTGTTGAAATAAAAACAACGTATTTTGCTTGCACCGTAAATTCTTATGTACCATGTTAACAAGAGTCATGAGATCTGCATCCCAGCCATATTTTGAGCTTGTGTCACCATTACAAAAACAATTCACTACACTCAGTGCTACCTATAAGCGGGCACTGCAGCAATGATAGATATGACCAAGTATCAGAGACCTGCCTCTGCTTCCCCGACTCATGGTTCCTAGCTCTTTCAAGGTTCTATCAATACTAAATGGCATCAAAGCTTTCTGAGTGGGACTAGGTCTTAGAGATCATCTGGTTTCCCCCCTTATCTGATGGGTGGAGAAACAAAATCCAGAGGAATGATGTGACCTTTCCAAGGTAACACAGTTGGGCAGCGATCAGAGGAGAATCATGTCTCCTGTCGCCAGATCCAGTACTCCTCTCACTGCAGTATTTTGCAAAATGCCAATCTGGATGGAATCGATTAATGAGATTGTCCACTTCCCAACCCCTAAAATACTGTGTTGCATTGATTCATTTTATTTGAAACCAATAGGATTATAATTATGAGAAATCTTAGCAAACTTTAGAACCTTCTCTGGAAAGCTTAGGATAGCTGATAAAAATACAAATAATAGACAACAAAATAACTAGAATTTTTATGGAAAAGTATAGCATCAGTTTGTGAATAAAAACTTTCAGCACTTTAAAGGCAATCAAGGCTAAGAAGACAGTTCTTTCAAAGAATGTGCTAGGACAACTGGCCATCCATATGCAAATGAACCTCCACCTACAGCTCACACCATTGACAAAAATTAAATCAAAATGGATTACAGACCTAAATGTAAAACCAAAAAACTATAAAAATTTCTACAATAAAACATAAGGGAAACTCTCATGACCTGAGGTTAGACAAAGAGTTCTTAGACATGACACCAAAATCATAATCCATAAAAGAAAAGATAAATTAGACTTCATCAACATTTAAAAAGTTTGCTCTGAGAAAGAGAATGAAAGAACAAGTTACAGACAAGGAGAAAATATTTGAAAAATCACATACAAGATGGAACAAAAGTGGGTTTACAGTTGTTCATATGGAAAATAATACAATCAGTAAATAAACTGTTTTGTATACTTACGACTGCAAACCTATTGTACTTTTGCCCTACCCAGACTATAACAAAGAATTTATATCCAGAATAGACAAAGAGCCCTCAAAACTCAACAACGAGAAAGCAACAAGTCAATTTAAAAGTGGGCAAAAGATCTGAACAGACCCTTCATCTATGAAAATATGCAGACAGAAAATAAGCACGGGAATAGATGCTCAACATCACTGATCATTAAGAAGATGTAAAATAAATCAACAATAAAACACAACTACCCATCTATTAGAATGACAAAAACAAAAACAAAAAACAAGTGCTAGTGAGGATTCAGAAAAACTGGATCACTTGGACCATGTTGGTAGAAATGCAAAATAGCAGAGCCACTTTGGAAACCAATTGACAGTTTCTTATAAAGTTAAACATACACTTACAGATGACTCAGCAATCCCACTCCTAGGTATTTATGGAAGAGAAATGAAAACTTATGCCCACACGAAAACCTGTGTGTAACTTTATCCATAATTGCCCAAAACGGGATACAACCCAAATGTTCTTCAATTGGTGAATGGATAAACAAACTGTGATACACAATGGAATACTACTTGGCCATAAAAAGGAATGCACTACTCAGAAGTGCCATAACAGACAAATTTTCATCACATTCTGAAAAAGACAAAACTACAGGGACAGAGAATAAGGTTTGGGGATAGGAAACTGGTTGACTACAAAGGGGCAACACAAGGTAATTTCAGGGGCCGATAAAACTATTGTTTCTTGATTATGGTGGTGATGACTCTGCATATGCCAAAACTTATACACACACACCAAAAACACTGAATTTAACTGCATGTATATTTAAAAATGAAATTTTAAAAAGATCTTTCTCTAAATCTATCATCTTTTTTCTTGAATATCAACAACTGCCTAAAGACTAATAAAGTGGGTCCCAAAAGCAGATTTTCTCATTTAAATCCAACTGACACATTAAAAAGTTGACTTAACAGTACATAAAACCTAAATAACAAATCAAAAATTGGTGGCATGTTAATAAAAACTGGATCACACATTCCCATATCATTAGTTTACACAATGTTAGATTGCTTGGATCTATCTCTACTTTCTTATTCATCTTAATATAATCCCGAATATTTTCTCTTTTAATACTTAAAATCTGTATAGGGTCAGAGTTTTCCATGAAAATCCCCTTCGTATGCAACAAATTCTACAAAGGCCAAGTTAAGAGTTAGTGATGTTATGAAAAGCAAGGAAAAATATTCCTTTTGTTTCAAAAGGAAAAAAAGATGTTTTCATAATATCCATTTTTGTCTGTTACTAAAATCCTCAAATTATTGTGTTCAATCTTCTCTAATTGGCCCAAAACCCCAAGTCACAAACCAGCCTGGCTTCATCATAATGCAATTCCCAATCTATCACCGTTTCTTCCAAAAATTAAGTAAGCCAGGACCACAAAACACAGTATTATGATTAAGATGCTTTGGCTTTCAATTAGATTTGGACCACTTAGAGAATCTTTTGATCTTCAGTCTCACAGGAAAGGAAACTGTGTAGACAATATTAAGAAAGCCAAAGCTTCCCTCTGATGAAATGAAGTTTAATCCACTTATTATAAAAGTCTCAATGATTCAAATGGAGTTACCAGACTTTTTTAAACCTTCAGATTGTTATGGTTTCTAGGGAACATTATAAATACACCAAACAGACTGAATAAGGTCTGTTAACTGAATCTCATTAGAAACATACAAAGTCTTGAGGCAAAAGACTTTCTCAAGAGGCCAACTTTAGGACACTGTGTTATTTGAGGTTTTTTTAATCCTTGCATCTGAATATTGCAAGTTGAAAATAAAATGTGTTTAGAAACCCAACACAGTGAACTGAAATATGAATTCTTTTTCTCCAACTGCAATAAACCTCAGCTTAGGAAACAAAGTCGTAATACAAAAAAGAAACATCTGACAAATTATGATATAGGACAAGGAAAGACAAAGAAATTAGAAAAACTCCATTTCCAAGAGACTCTCTCCTTCTCATCCTTATGGATTTTGCTATGAGTCACACAAAAACAGGTCACTGAGTGATGACTTTTAAGTCACTGTTTCAGTAACCCATATATTCAAATCTTTTACTGTCCCTTAAATCCTCACTCTTGTTATCTCTTCCCAAACACACATAACAAGATATGGTTTCGGGTATCAGCTTCTGTCGTTTCCTGTATGTTTCTACCTAAGCCTGTGACAAATCCTGTGCCATCTCACCACGGGGGGAAATGGAGTCAAAGTACATTGAGGGAGGAGAGACTGAGGTGAGAGAGACTTCTCAGAGAGCAAAAAGAGGATCTCCTAGGCAGCCAAAGAAGTTAAAGTTTCTCCTGAGGTGAGGGACTAGTCAATGTCCCTGGAAAGTGGCAGCATCTGAAAGGGGCTGAAAGGCCCAGGGCCCGAGCAGCAGTACAGCGCACTTGAAGGGGCAACAAAGGCTGGGACAGCGGGTTTCTTTTCAGAAACAGGTAACTGATGATGGCAGGGTCTCCCAGTCCCCAAGAGGAAGGCTGAGAAATGGGGCAACCATGGGGTAGGAGTATGCCAAGACTGGCTCAATTTCCCACTAAAAGGTGGGGCAGGGGGAGCTCAGAGTCAGCGATGACTGAACAAACAAGATGACCGAGTCCTCACTATACCTTCAAGATGTGTTCATTGGAGGCCTTGTCATCAGGGGACACATACAAACGGATGAATACAGAATTGCTGTATTGACCACGAAACGTTGCAAGTGTGTGCAGAAGGCTGAACTTTCTCTCTGACCAAACCCCTTCGGGACCAATATTAGACTCGAGCACAGGCCAGCGAAAAGGTGAGTGCCGCAGGATGTGCAGCAACGGCTTGGCATCCGCTTTTTCAATCGCTTCTGAAAGGGAGCAAATATGAAGGGAGAGTTAGAATTGCAAACTGGATCACCAAACTAGAATGTGAGGATATCTTCTCAAGAGAAAATTCCTGTAAGGCCCCAACTTAACATTTCAGCTGTTACAGAGAGGTGTGGTGGACTGAGCATAAACAAGGACAGAGCCACCTATGAGTCACACTGCAATGTAACTGTCTAAAGCTGGTGTTCTCGCCAGGAGAGCTAACGAGGGGACCTGCTGGATGTTCCCTACAATAAAAGATGAGCTCACTACATTGACCCCAGGCAATGAGCAATGTTAAGCTGGTAAATACTCTGCAAGACTAAGGAACAGCCCTAGCTAAAGGAAACTGCTCAATAAAACCAATCACTCCCCAATAAAAGTGAATTAATGCTTCGGATTCTTTCGTCTTCTACCGCCCTCTTATAGCTAACAAAATAACACCCCAAGGCCTAAACAAGTTAACACAGCGGCACTGGCTTCTTCCTGCAATGGCCTTGAGAAGGCGGACCAGGTAAAAGGACGAGTGTCTCTTTTACCTCCACTCAGACCCAAGATACTGAGACATGTGTAAGACACCCGACAAAAATGACTTTTGGGCTGGTGGAGAAGCAGAAGGAGCCTGGCCTGCCTGGAAATCTGGATTTCTCGAGGCCCCAGTAGGTCGTTAGGCGACACAGTAACACTCACAAGTGCCTTTCCTCCCAGGCTTCTCGACCACACCTGGCCTCTGGATTCTGGTTTCTGTGCCACATACAGTGGGGGTTGCCCTTCTGACCCTACCCAAGTTTCTCATGGAGTAACTGATGCCCAGAAGAAGCCAAGCCATAGAAATAGAACTGCTTTCTCCACCACGCCAGCAAGAGAACATTAAGACAGGGCTAGTTCAAAATCCAGTTTTTGAGAGTTGTTCCTTTCCTTAAACAAAACCTTTAAACATTAATAGAATTCTTAGTTCTCACTTTCCTTAAACAATATCTTTAAACATTAAAAGAACTCCAAAGAATAAGGGTGGTGAATATTTTATTTATTTTTCTTTATTACTCACTCTCATTCATGCAAGATGAATAAAGGATTTTGGCTTTCTGGATGGCTTCGGTGTCCCGCCTCCTACTGATTGATTTCTCCAAAAGTGCTAGGAAGGTTAAGAAAGGGTTCATTAGTATCCACCCACATGTGGTGCTGAGCTGGGGGGCATCTGATAATCACAGTCTCAGCCGCCAGAAAATTAAATGTAAAGACAGGCAACCCTAGAAAAAATAGGTCTATAAAAGATATGCAGACAGCAGAATGGATTCCAAGTTGCCTGAAGTTCAAATAAAAACAATTTAACATTCTTTTCTCAAAGGTTCTCCTAACTCAAAGAAACTGAAAGTTCAATTTCCAACTGAGACTGGCCCTTCTGCAGGGGTTAATGTTTTCTGCCACCTACACAAAAGGAAACAGAATTCATTTATTCAAGAACCAAAAATAACTGAATTTTGTTCCTTGTTTCTGCACCAAGTAATAGTCTCAACGGAGGCAATTTCATCAGGGTCGGGTTTCTTAAGATTTCTTCACAGCCCAGTCTCTCAGGAAGGTCACCTGGAAGAAATTTCCCATTACAAGTTTTATTCAATGTTGTATAAACATGCTGTGGACATGGAAGAAGTTGTTTAGACAGGAAATAGAGAGGCGAGACTGGAAAGCCTACCCAAATTGCCTGAAAACTTGCCATTTACACATTCGAAGTCCTGACCATTTAAATGAGGCCATGTGTATACAATGGTCGCCAGCACAGACATAAGCTTGCCTGGAAAATGATTTCTATTTATAAAAATCACTGATGCTATTGTTTGAAGGTAGAAAATGACAGCTGTCACCACTTCTTTAAATAAGGAAAGAGGAAAGCCAAAATTCCATAAAAACCACCCTCTCCCCAAAAGACCACCTTGGTTATACTTGAGGGTACTGATTTACCAACATGAGGCCAAGACGAAGCATCCCTGTGCGGCACCGAGGCACTGCCTCCACTGAGCTAAGTCTCTTGTTGTCAAGGCATCTGGGGTTATTTCTGAAACAACCTAGCAGCCTCCAAACGACGGTACAGCAGATGCTCCTACAGTACTCTGAATAGCTTCAAAACACAATGTACAGTGCTAATCAAATTAAGAATTACATAGCCTCTGAAGACGAATCGACTTCTAAACTAGAAGTTCTGTATTTCAAAAAAATACAGTCCAGACCTCCTGTCCAGCTTTTTTAAGCGACTGTACGTCCAACAAGTCCATGTAACTACACAGATTCAAATAAAATGAACTGAGTTGGATGTGGGCATTTTCTATTATTTAAACTTGTATAGTGCTTCTTTCTTGTGTATTACACAGAAATAAAAGCAGACTAAATAGCTCCAAGGATAAAGAATAGAGGGTTTTTTTTTAACAAACAGAAAGCTCTATAACCATACCCACATATATTTCTATTTAAACCAGATCATGTGCCTTTCTGCCATATTGCTTCCACAGTCATTGTCTGGATTGTTGGGGAGACACGTTTGGAAGTAAATAATCCAAATTTCATTTAGAGATGTGATATTATTCCAGTGCTATAAACGTTCCATAGGCTGCAAACACGAAGGCCCCGAGGACCAAAAACAAGCCACGGCAGCAAAACAATTCAAAGTTTTAAATGTCTACCTGCATGTGCACCGAGGTACTCTGTATCACAAGGAGGAGAAAAGAGGACACATATATGCTAAATAGGGTAATCCCAAAATGCAAACCATGCTAAATATCAACAATTCGTATATGTCAAAATTCTGGTTTCTGTACCAGAATCTGGCTTTTAAAAAAATTCCGCCACCACAGGTTACTTGTCTTACCCTTCCCCTTGTCCTCTTTTTCTCTTCATAGGCAGGCAGGAGAGCATTGAAATGCAGACAGTGATGGGGCAATCAGTTGGCAGCTTCCATTTTATGTCCCTCTGTATTTGAATTAGTGGGAAGAGAAATAAAATCTAGTGTAGGGAGTCATTAATGAACAGAAAACAAAGCCTGCCTATCAAAGGCAATTACTGAGGTTATTAAAATGTCCCTAAAGCACAGAGACAGGCTCACAGGTCACCCATACAAGAGCATTCCTATCATAATCTGTGCTGTTTCGTGGAAGGCGTCTCATTCCTCCCCTCCCCAACCCGCATCCAGGTGTTCCTCACTATGTTACAGCAGAAAAGGAGAACTCCAGCTCACAAAAACCTATAGTGCACAAATCTGACTTTAAAATTGATTTCAAAGTGCTTCTGGTCATCAAGATTGAATATTACATATATTATATAAGTATTTTTTCTCATTATGCCCAAATACAATTTTTTAAAGGCAACATATCGCCATGTCAAGGGCATGAGCTTTCAAACTGCACAGACATGGGTTTCAGTGGCAGCTTGCTGATACCTCCCAGCTGAAACCTGAGCAAGCCATTTAATCTAATCCTCAGTTTCTTCATCTGTAAATCTGGATAATAACAGTGCCTACCTCCCAGAGTGGTGGTGAGGATCAAACACTTTAATGCACAGAAAGCCCCAATTTCAGTGCCTGGGGGCTTACACAGCATTACAGGCCGAGTCGGCTATACACGAAACTGTAACAGAAGCTTATTTCTAGTGCTTCCTCCATAAAAGGCTTTTCCTCTGCCTTTCTCAGGATATTGTAGCCAAAGGCCTTATGCTGACCCAAGACAATGACACTCCATATGTAGGACAACTCCACAAACTGGACCTGCCCTGGCACCTTAGAAGTCCCATGCTCTGAACACTTCCTCTGCTTTCACGATAGAGGCAATGCTCCATGAAGAGAGAGATTTTGCAGTCAGGGTTAACCTCTGAGAATATTTTGTTCCTCCTGGAAACGAGGCATTTTCTTTTTTTTATGTAAACTTTTCAATGAAATTACAGAAAAGTACACTGATCATAATTTGCAGGACTTTCATAAAGTAAATACACCCACATAACTAACATTATGACCAGAATCCCAGAAGCCCCTTGGGCTCCCTTTCCAGTCACTAACTGCAATCAAGACAACCAACATCCCCTTTTGTGAAGTGCTTACTCAAGTCTATTTCCCATATTTCTATTGGATAATCTACTTTTTATCAATTTGTAGAAGTTCTTTATATACAAGTTCTGTCCAGAAGGTTTCCAACCATTAATACGAAAAACAGAGACATTTATTGAAGATACGAGATACAAGAAACACTGTACATAGGACAATGATGCCTCTGTCCCCTGCAAAGCAGGCACCTTGGGACCTCACACAGTTCTCCCAGTAGCCATCATCTGCCCCACTGTATTTTCCTAAATCTCACTGACGATCTGAAATCTCTTCCCTTTCAAAGGTGATTTTAATTTTCGGAAAAGCCAGAGGTCACAGGGCACCAAATCTGGGCTGTAGGGGGGCCGTCACCTGGGTGATTTCATGTTTCACCAAAAAACTCTGCACAAGACATGACACATGAATGGGGGCGTTGTCAGGATGAAGCTGCCAATCATAGCTGCCCAGAGCTGTGGCCTTCTGAATCATCCGAACAGTTTCCGTGGAAGAATGTTCAAGCTTAGTGTGAAATTTGATGCAGATTCACTGCTCTACTCACTCGGTCATTTTGAATGTGATGGCCACACAGCACACATGTTCACTCAACAGCATCTACCACCCCCACTGACTAGTACAGTGAAGTCGTCATTGCTCACACATGTGCATTTCAGTCCACTCTCCTTGGCTGCCACGTTACATCGATGTCGCGCAAACTGTTCTAGTTATATTAACAATGGCTGGACTTTTTCCGGACAGTCCTCATATTCTACATGCATGTCCTTTCTGGAATATCTGTGTTGCAAAATCTTACCACACTCCCTAAACCTCATTTTCTTAATGGTAGCATGTGATGAACTGAAATTCTTTACCGTAGCCCAATTTGGCCATTTATTTTCCTTCTATGATTAGCATATTTTGTGTCCCATTTAAGAAATCTAAAAAAATAAATAATAAATTTTAAAAAAATTTTTAAAGAAGCCTTTGCCTGCCCCACGGTCATGAAAACATTCTCTTATGTCTCCCCCTAGAATCTTTATTTTTCCGCATTTAGATCTACAGTCCATGTACATTTTGTTTTTCCTACAGCGAGCACAGCCATGGTTTCGTAACATAAGCCATAGCCTCACAGGGGTGAGTCACATGAGAATTTTAATAAAGGAGGTACTTTTGGTCACTGGGTCTCAAATATCACCAAAAATACTTTCGGTGCATAAAATCGGCATTAAGAATGGCTATTTTCTATCAGATCAAGTACTCTTTGGGGCAGGGGCTGGGTCACGTTCATCTTTGAACACGCAGGGCCTAATGCTTGGCATGGTTGATATTCAGTGCACATTTGCTGAGCTGAATTCCTTACAAGAGAGTTTTTCATCACACAGAAAAGGAACTGTGAGAAGTTGGACTGACTTCTTTTATTATTTCTTCTTATAATCAGCAATGTTCCGATTATGCTAACATCCATAATCTCCTTTCTCACATTTCAGTCCCCATATCATGCAATGAAATCCGAGACACTGTCTGTTTTCATGAACAACAGTTTCTAAGATACCTAAGTTTCATTTTACCAATGGTCTCAGCTTAATCATCCACTCCTACTTCACTGGGAGCAGGGGATTCTTAGTATGTGACTTCCTTAAGCGCAGAAGCTAGACAGGACTATCAATTCTACTCACTCAATTCATTTCTTCTGCTCAGACAGGCCCTTTATTTAGGGCTCTGGAATAGGAAGAGAGAATTCTCAAGGAAGAAGAATGAGACTCCCGAGGACTTGGCACTCCCCTGATAAGTCAAGAGCTCACACAGACATTTGAAGTTTATGCAATATTTAGGGCCTTCCCACCACTGCTGTTTTTAAAATTCCATATACACGTTGCCTTGGCCAGTGTGGCTCGGTTCGTTAGAGCATCACCCCATAATGGAAAAACTGCAGGTTTGATTCCTGGTCAGGGCACATACCTAGGGTGCAGGTGTGGTCCCTGGTCCAGGCATGTACAAGAGGCAACCAATTGATGCTTCTCTCTTGCATCAGTGTTTCTCTCCCTTCCTCTCTCTCTTCCTCTCTAAAATCAATTTTTAAAATGTCCTCAGTGAGG
>PVJD01017602.1:0-17034 GCA_004026545.1 Mormoops blainvillei | reverse complement strand
TTAGCATGATGGCCGTCTTTTTTTTTTTTTAATGCTTTTGGCTGCAGTTTACAGAAAGCTGTAATTAAATGGCTTAGACAATGAGGAAAATGTTTTTTGAACTTTTTTCCCACACATGAGGAAGTCCCTGGTGGGGAGCAGCTCCAGGGTGACTGAGCCTGTGGCCCCAGCTCTCTCCATTTTCCTCTCTGCCATCCTCAGTGCACTGGCTTCGGCCTCCGTGTGCTGCCCTCCAGGCTGCGGGATGGTTGCACGGCCGGGTACCACACCTGATGTGACAGCTTCCTGCAGAAGACATGGCTCTGGCTGCCCTGTATTTCTTTTGCCAGGACTGAGTCACCTGAATTACTTGCCCTGAGCTGTACAGTAGTGGTGGCAATTGACATTTACATTTTAATTCAGTAGACTTCAATAAAATCAAGCCCTGGCCAGGTAGCTCAGTTGATTAGAGCATCGTCCCTATATGCCAAGGTTGCAGGTTCAGTCTCTGGTCAGGGCACATAAAAGACGCAACCAATGAATGCATAAATAAGTAGAACAACAAACTGACGTTTCTCTCTCTTTCTCTCCATGCCTCTCTCTTTCCAAAAATCAATCAATTAAAAAAAAATTCTTAAAAAATAATTCAGTAAAATCAAAAGTTCCCAGTTATGCTAGCCACATTTCCATTATTATAGATACCTCTATTAGACACCTCCCTTAGTTAATCACTGGCAAGAAGAATACAGTTACTCAGGTTGTCAAGTAAAACAGCAACAGCGAAGCCCATCACGGACATTTATTAAGCTCTGATTTTGTGCCTCGACTTTGCAGGCAGCAAAGATAGACTTGGCCTGTACAACTCAAGCCACTTACGCTCTAGCAGAGGTGATGGACAGGCGTATGGACAACCACACCGAAGTGTGACATTCCTAAATTCTGGAAGCGCAAAGGGCTCTGAGTGCTCCGTGCAAGGACAGGTTGCTTCTGATGGGGAGCGGGGAAGGTCAGCTTTAGAGCATTTAGTGCGTTGAGTGGATGAGGGACCTCAGGCAAGAGACCGTTGCAATAGTCCCAACAAGCAAAAATGAAGGTTTAGAAAGAATGGAAAACCGGAGACAAAGGGGGTGCGTTGTCTTAAGAGTCTGAGTCCTGGTGAAAGTTAAAAACCGGACTGACTTTGTAAAATAAAAAATAAAAAAATCAGGATTGCAGAATACAGGGCCGGATCAAAGTGAGTTTACAGCTGTACGTGTGGAAATTAATTAAGTAATATAAGAATAAACTCCGTTTCGCATACGCAAAACTGTAAACCTACTTTTGCCCCAACCTATATTTAAAAGAACGTTTTTGGTTTTCTCCAAGTTCATATCGTAAAACAGACCATTAGGGTAAGTTGTAAGGGGGCCCGCAGACTACAGTTCTTTGTGCGGGACCTGAACCCCCCATGAGAATTCAACTTTTTTTTAAGTAGCTTTTTAGAGAGAGAAAGACATGGATTTGTTGTTCCGCCTCTTTTTGCTCCATTCGTTGCTCGTTGTGTGGTCCCTGCCTTGCCTGGGGGCTCAGACCCACAGCCGTGGCCTCTCAGGGCGATGCTCTGACCGGTTGAGCCACGTCAGAGCATCACCTGGCCAGGGCCACGACTTTTACTTTTAATGAGACTTTCTCCCATTAGTCACCAGACTGCCATTATGCTAACTGATATCTATAGGACATACAGATTTGTTATGACTCAGTCATATAAACTGAGATTCAAACATTCATCTAAATTGTAACAGAGTGCCTGGGTTTTAGTGATGTCGTTTCAAGGGATTACTGGGTTACATTTTCATGGGTGGCTTGGTCTGTGAATGATGGGCTGCGTGGACAGAGGAAGACTTGATTACACCCAGTTAGCACCAACTGGTCCTGTCCCCAGGGCAGCCCAGTGTAGCAGGACACCCGCTCCAGTGTGTGTTACTACAGTCACCTCTGCTGGAACCTGGTGATGAACCCCTGGCCCTCCCTTGACCAGGTGCGGTAGACTTGTGGCTTCCCTGTGTGTCCAGGCAACATCCCCACCCCCATCCTTGTAAGCATGTGCCACACTCTGTCCCGAGTGTTGAGAGCTGGTGCTCTTTCTCTTCCGAGAATAGAGACCCTCCCACCTTCGCCAGGAAGTCAAGGAGGCTTCAACTTCAGGGACCTCCTTCGCACTGGCCCTTCCAAGGCCCTGGGAGGAGTCTTGCCAATGTGTTCACAGGCACATGTTTTTGTAAAATTTCCAAGAGGAAGATATTTGTATTGCAATTGATTACAAATGCCACTTCTTTCACTCAGGTTCGCACTCCATCACCATTCCCTTCAGGTGGGGTGACATTGGAGGGGTCCCCAGCATTTGAGAGTCAGTTAAGAGAAAAAGAAGTTAAAGGATAAATCTAGTCTGGGTTTCTTTGGATGTATTTGTGTGGGTCACGGTCACTCCCATGTATGACTTCGTCACTGCCAGCCATCGCAGAGAGGAAAGGCTTTCGGGGACACTACTATCACTTACCGTCGTGGCCCTCAGATCCAGGGCCTGGGGTCACATGGGAATGTAAACGTGGCCTTCAGCAACTCCACCAGATATGCAAGAGGAGTGGAGGAGACATGAGGTTTGAAGTGCACTGTGCCAGAGATACTACATGGAAAATTCTTCCAAATGTCAGATGGGGGAAGCTGTTAAGTGGGTGATTCAGTTTTCACAACACCTAATCAGACTGGAAGTCCTGTCTTATTAGAAAGGTGCCTGAGATTGTAGTATATGGAATTACCAAAAAAAAAAAAATTCAATTTTCTTTTTTGGTATTTTTAATGGGAATTGTGAGAAATAGCATTTATGAGAATTTCCATATTTATAGGGCCTATGCTCCAAGCAGAACAACAAAAGCAAGTATTTTGTAACCATATATGGTAAAAATGGGAGTTTTCTCAAATTTGAATAGAATCATAAAAAACTACATGACATTACCAATAACAAATTGGGAGGCTGAAATAAATCTTTCTGAAGTATCAATAATGAAAAAAATTTTTGATTAGCTATTCTAGAGACTTCAGGAAGGAAGGAAATATTAAAATATAATAACTTTTCTCCCCTTAAGTTATGATATCACAAAACTGTTATCGGGCAGAGAGATAATGAAAGAGTTTGCAGGCAAAAGATGTTTTTATTTTTTTAAAGATTTTATTTATTTATTTTTAGAGAGAGGGGAAGGGGAGGAGAGAGGGAGAGAAACATCGATGCGTGGTTGCCTCTCGTACGCCCCCCACTGGGGACCAGGCCCGCAACCCAGGCATGTGCCCTGGGAATCGAACTGGCGACGACCCTTTGGTTCACAGGCCGGCGCTCAATCCACTGAACCACACCAGCCAGGGCACAAAAGATGTTTTTAAAAGAAAAAGATTTTAAAGACATGCAGTAAATAAAAGGCAATAAGATTAATAAGGCAGGTAAAAAATATTTTGTTATTTTTCTGGATTTATGTCAACTTTAAATTTTTTAACTTATTATAACTCTTTCAATTTAAATAAATATTTATGTTTATAACCATTTTCCAGCCATATTTTTTGTTTTTTGGACAGAGGATCCCCAAATCTAAAGAGCTTCAGGCCTACCACCAAATCTGGATTAACAACTAACCAAGGGAGAAATTGCGGCAATATTAAAGCTTACCTTTGTTTTGCTCACAGCTGGTGAGTTTGTGTTTCTGTGTCAGGTTCTGCTCCAAGAAAACAATATTTGCTCCTTTGGAACTGGAAAATTCGCCTTCCACCAGACCAACAAAGGTGGCAGCATGGAATGACAACAGACACTAGATTTGGGTTGAATTTGGGGCTTTCCAGTGGACATCTGTAAAATGAGAATCTTGTCATCTGTAAAATAAGAACTCTGGGTTAGCTGAGCTAGAGGTTCCTTCCCAGGGCTATGTTTCTGATTTTAACAGCTAAGCGTTGCTAAGTCACGGTATTCCATGACTAGCTGCGTAGGACACAGAAGAATGGCTGATGAATTTTTAATTTGCAATCAATTGCTACTACGTTTGTGCAACCCGATCATTCCCATAAGTAGGTTAAACATATCCCTCACATATTATTTGCATTTTTCAATTATTTAATATATCCCTTTTCATAACAGGGCCAACCAAGGCAAACTTTTGCACCGTCCGCTTCTGTCTGCAGGAATCACAAATTCCGCAGATGTGGAATCCGAAGCAGTGAGGCTTTACTGGTACGATTGTACCGTCACATTCGTTTCCCCATGCCTTCCAGTTTTTTAAGCTACCCTTGTAAATGTGATCCTAGAGGGCACACGGAGCAGGGATAATTATCTCCATTTAACTGATTTGGAAACTGAAGTGGGAAAAGGCTAAATCACTTTTCTAAAGGCAGAAACAACTGGAATCCAGGTCCTCCACTGCCCACGCCCCTTATGAAGGTCGATATATGGAAATAAATGTCTGGGATGGAGAAATGGGCAGTCTGGTTATCATCAATTAGTGGCATAACTATTAGCCAAAAACGCTAGGATTTTATGACAGTGGGAACAGTCCTCTCTGCTGGCCCTACTCTGTCCTTCCCTTCCACCTCATTCTTATTCACAAAGGTCTCACTTTTTAAAAAATTTATGTTTTTCAGGTTCATTTTTAAAGCTATAACCACCAAATTATTGATGAGCCCTGCCTACACCACACTGTTTGAAGCCATTAATACCATCTTCAAGCTGCCTGTTCCACCTCTAGACATGGTTTTCCCATGATGCATCTGACTACCTCTGTTCAGGTACCACTTCCTCCAGGAAGTCTTCCCTGACCATCGCCTTCTCCCCCGCACATCCCTCCCCAAAAGCCAGGTCCGTCGTGGAACACGAGTGGCAGAGTAATGCCTATGCAAAGTGTGAACAGCGTTATCCATTGTCGGAGACAGATCTGGAATTCATGTTAAATATTAGAGGAAAGGCAACTGAGAGTAGCCCGTCCCTGAATGTAAGTGAAACATTGTCCTGATCCCCCAGCCAGTCCCAGTGCACAGCTAAAGGCGCTGGCCAAGCGTCTAGTCACCATCAGATAGCTCCGAGTCTGTAGAACAAGATAGCGCGTGTGGGCACAGGTTGGCTGGCTGGCTCCGGCTCCTTCTCACAGACTAGGTGGTTTATTCTGGTGCAGTTAGAGAGGCCACCGGAAGAGGACACAGGCACTTCCTGCAACAGTGCACCCCAGCGTGTGTGCACCTTGCTGCACAGGGGCCGCTATTCAAATATTGATGACTCACAGCTTTGCGACCACCGGGGCCTCTCTGCGCCCCCTTCGGGCGAAAGCAGTGTTTCTAAGAAGAGCCGCTGGGAGGGCGCGGCTGGAAGGTAGGACAGCTCACAGGTGCTACCAGAATATGTATATATATATTTTTATGTGTGGGTGATTTGGGACGCAGCTCTGGGCCTGAGCCTGTTGGCCTGAGGCCGCCTGTTGTCAGGACTCACTTTTTGATGGAGCCTGTCCAGCCTAATCGTCTAATCACTGTCCTCCATGGCTCCATCAGGCCCCTGGGGACACTCGAAGCTACGAGTGCAATCAGAATTTCAGCCCTGATTAACACAAATAAAATCCAAATGAAAGTGAGAATTGCAATACCCAGCGCTGGCTTGTCAGAGTTTTTAATGGGGAAAAACATCATGGTTTCATTATCTCCCCAAGCATTGCTTTGTAAGATCCCTTCCTACCTAACATTTACTATCTCTGGTAAAAATGTATTTTTTTAGTGTTCCCTGCACATCTATGCCATTTCCTCTTCTTTGTTAATCTACAGCTCTCAGAAGGGAATGGATGGATAGAGGAGGAACAGATAACTCTGCTTAAAGAGCACCGTCAGAACACCAAGGTCTGTACAATGTTTTTATGCCTCCCTACAACTTTAAGAGGTCAGTATTAGGACCCCCTTTGCCAGTGGGTAAGACATGCAGTTCACCCAAGGTTACACGGGGAGTGGATCTGGTCTTCGCAAGCCCTAGGAAGCCCTTCGCAAGCCCTTCGCAAGTCCATCTCCAGCGTTCCAATCTGTGAGTCACGTTTACGATAGCTAACGACGTGTCAACTTTGGGACTCTCGGTCCTCAGCCAATGAAATCCATCTGCCTTTGCCAGTTGCTTAAGTGTCCACGAGTCTGACATTCCAGCACAGGAAGGCAGACTCATAAAATATTTTATGTAGTAAAACTGCTGATAAAGGCTGTTCTTCTAGTCAGGACCCAGAGCGCAGAGAGTTCATTATTTTTCTAACTGTTCCTTAACGTTAATGGACCTCGGTTAATGTTCCCGCCCTGGCATAAAGAATCTGGGAATGTAAACCAAAAACTTGCTCTTCTCCTTGATTGTAAGGGGGTCTTAGTTTTGTCATTCAACTTTGCTGTGTCCTACCTTCCTCATCTGTAAGATGAGCACAATAAATTATGTCAAAGGTATCATCAGACTAAAGCTCTTTTTGAAACTTCTATTCAGGTTTCTTGGCTTTCATCTAAGAAAGATAATGAAGCTGAGGCCCTGGCTGGTGTAGCTCAGTAGATCGCTCGTCAGCCTGCAAACCAAAGGTTTGCCGGTTCGATTCTCCCGTCAGGGCACATGCCTGGGCTTGTAGGCCAGGTCCCCAGTAGGGGACATGCGAGAGGCAACCGCACATTGATGTTTCTCTCCCTCTCTTTCTCCCTCCCTTCCCCTCCGTCTAAAAATAAAATAAATAAAATCTTAAAAAATATATATATATAATCAAGATGTGACATAGATACACAATTGAATAATAATGGCTGATGTTGACTATTCATTATGTGCAGGCACCATGCTAAGTGCCTTAAGTCATCATTTCATTTAATCCCCCCAAAACTATGCGATGAGTACTAGGGTTACCCCCATTTTACAAATGGGAAAACAGGGCACAGGCAAGTCAGAAACCTTCCAGGCCACAGAGGTGGAAAGTAGTGGAGTTGGGTGGGATTCCAAACGTGATGGCTGTCTTCCAGAGCCCATGCTACTAACCACTACGCATAGTGCTCCCACATGTAAGTATAATAAGAGGACACTCGAGGTGTGAAACAGGTGAACTGTCAAGGGACAAACCTCTGACCTATGTGCTCCCGCCAGAAGATTCCAGCCCACACATATACCTGGCTGTACTGGCACCTGGGGTATAGCCGTGTCAGTCCCCAGCACCCCCTGTAATGTCTCAGATCTAGGCGGTTCTCTGCCGGGCTCTCTGTCCCTTTTCCACAACCACCATCACCCCCTGCCTTTTCCTCTGCTGACCCTCAGTGGCTCCTAGTGTCTACTCATGCTCTTCCTCATGCCTGACCCGCCAAGAAGCCTTCCCAGTTCCCAAGGTTAGGCTACCTGTCTGCCTTCTGCTGGCCCTAAGAGCACCCTGAGCTCCCCTCTGTCCTGGCAGGACCTCATCTAGCGGCACCCTTTCCTCCTGTGGCTATGGCCCTGTCATATGCCGCATTGCGTTCCAGCCAGTTTCATATTTTCAGTGCTTCAGACTGCCCATGATTAAATTTGTCCTCAGCGAGTCTTTAAAAATTGTTAGATGGTAGCATCTTGGATTGGATCCTGGAACAGATAAGGACATCTTACTGGAAAAATAGGTGAAATCCAAGTAAAGTCTTTTGTTAGCCAGGTTAATACTACTGTAGCAGCTTCAGTTTTCTAGTTTTGGTAAAAATAGCATGGTTGCGGTTATGTAAGATGTTAACATTAGAGGAAGCTGGGTGAAGGTTATATGGGGCCTTCCCAGACCATCTGTATGACTCTTCAATAAATCAAAAATTATTTCAAAAGAAAAAGCTTAAAAATCCATCATTAGATGGCTTTGCAGTAAAGTGTTTAAAGCCACCCTTCTGGAGTCAGACAAACCTAAGTTAAAATCCTAACCTCCAAACCATGTACTGCCTATACTTTATGATCTTAGGCAAATTGAAGCCATTATAGCTTCTCCAAACCTCATTGTTAAATGTCCTGGCACAGTGGAAACACTCAATAAATGACAGCTGGTTTTGTTGCAATAAGCATTATATTCAGAGCCAAGTGTAACCACTATAACAATAGGTTAAGAATATGGCCTGAACTTCCCTTTTCAAATTTTTTCCAATGCACACCTCCTAGCGTCCTGACACACCCTATACTTAAGCCACATCCACTTGTCTACTCAGCAAATGCCTCTGAGTGTCCTAAGTACTCTACTGGTGCTGGTAATGCGGCAATGAATGAACTCGACAAAAATCACTGTGGTAAACAACTTACATGCTGGGGGAGATAGGCAATAAAAAAGTAAAATTTACAGTGTACTGGCTCTCAGAGTGAGTCCCCCATCCAGCAGCATCAGTATCACCAGGCAGCTTATTAGAAATGCACATTCTCAGGCCTCGCCCCAGACCTACTGACTCAGAGAGCTGGGGATGGGGCCCAGCAGACAGTTTTAAAGAGCTTTCCGGGTGATTCTGGTAAGTACTCAGGTTTCGGAGCTACTGATGGAGCATGTCAGCAGTCGTCAGTGTCCTGGTTAAAAGTGAAGCAGGGAAGGGGGTGGCGTGTCAGGGTGAGGAGGGAGGGTTATGATTGTAAATCGGGTGGTCCAAAAAAAGAAACCCAAAGACGTAAAGGGATGAGGGAGCGGGCCTGCCGGGTATCCAGGGGAAGGCCGTTTTAGACAGAAGCAATGCCAGAAGCAAAGGCACCGGGGCAGCAGCAGGTCTGGGCTGTTGACAGAAGAGCAGGGAGGCCCACGCAGCTGGACCGGGTTGAGCAAAGGGGAGAGGGCAGGAGGAGGGGGCGGAGGCCTTGGGGCTCCACACTCTGAAGGGACTGGTAAGCCACTGCAAAGAGTTTGACATTTCCATGTTGAATCATAGTTCTTCCGAAGAACACTCTACCTTTTCCTACCCAGGTTAGAGCTGTTCCTCACCCCACACCCACCTGCCTGGCCGAGTCCATGGTCCTAGCCACTCCCTCTCTTCCTTCGTCTCCCCATCGCACGCTGTCAGAATGAGCCTCTCCCATCCCTAACTTCTGCAGGCACCCTGGTTTATCCCAGGCTACAGCGTATCCCCGCCTAAATACAGGCTTTTTTGCCCTGTTGGACTGTGTCCACCTGAAACAGAACCTTAGTCCTTTTCCTCCTGTACTCCCACTGCCCATCACAATGTCTGTGTATTGATTGCAGTGCCACAGGCATATTGACTGAATTTCTCTTAATGCATCAGGAGAGAAACCAACACATTACTGGCACTGGGCAAATACTACAAATGTTGCCAATGATTTTGCAATTTTCCTCAGAGGTAATAAGAAGAGAGACTTAGGAGATTTATTCTCAAACCACCGAAGCATTTTGGACGCAGTCATAGGATTCACCCAGAGTTTTGCTGAAACCTGCACGGTCACCCCTGATTCCCAGCCTCTCCCGCGTTGTGCCTGATGACCTGAGCAGCTCTGTGTTGCTGGTGGCTCAGAGTATTGCCAGAGTGGCATGGGTTTACTGCTGGCCTTGGGCCAACGTGCACCAAGGTGGGAGGTGGGTTTGAATTCCAGCTCCACCGCCCACGGTTGCCTCTTTACCTTTTTCTTTTTTTAATATCACGAATACTTTTTAGCCTCTGGGGAAACCTATGGGCTGTTACCCAGTACTGCGAGGTTTGAAATGCATAAAATAAAACCTAAGATTATAGAGGAAACACATTTTACTGAAATATAATGGAAATTGTGTTAAAAGTTATCAGGATATTAAAAAAATACAATTGTTAGAGCACTAGTTCCGCCTCTGCATCAGAACATTAAGTAACACGATCTAGAGGCAAGTTCAATCAGTGCCAAAATTCTGACATAATGATGAGCATAAGAGAAATTCACAACAACTGTAACATGACATGAAATTATCTGCAACTGACATAGATCCAGGTACTGCCATTACTACCATGGTCGTGGGTTACATTCACGACTGAAGGAAATGCCAAATTTTAGCTTGCCTCTAACTCTGTTAGAGGTCGATAGGGGAAGACATTTTTTTCCATCCTATTTTACTCTGTATGCTATGCAAAGACTGCTTCGACCCAGAATGTAAGTTGGGATACATAAATTTACCTCTCTAAATTTCAGTATTCATATCTGCAATATGATACTTAATAAATGGCAGCTGTTTCTCTCTCTCTCTCTCTCTCTCTTTTTTTTTTTTTTAAGCAAGAGTGGTAGTAGTTCAAGGCTCCCTATAAATAGTCTGGAATATACCCTAGGTCAGATGTATAACTGACCCATTTGGCACTCATCTTTTCCAGTTGAGAATCCCGACTCCCCAGATGTCCCTTGTCGACCTTTAGAGAGGCATGCATGCCGCAGCTGGGGATGAAGGCCTTTCAGCTTGAAAGGACTCCTGGCAAAGAGTGAGTACTCCTCGTGGACTGTCACCCTGCACTCCAGCCACACCCACCCCCAGCCCTGAGGTAGGGAGTCGGGCACCGGGCAGGCCAGGAGGAAATGTAGGTGGTTACAAAAAGGTGACAATACTTGGGACAATCTACCCTAACTCGCTCCTCTTCCAGAGGACCCATTAGGAAGGCTAAATTGTTTGCCAAACAAGATCATATTTAGTCTTAGTTGTGGTCTCAAAGAGGACTTTCTCAAAACTCCGTGGTACATTTAATTATAACCTTGTATGTGCCTGCCTTACCCGTGTATTCTAATTCATTCTCCAATTCACTTCCATCTTAAAGTAGTACCTTTACGATCCTTAAGTGCCATTAAGTTGGGCTTTCAAGCACTGGAAAGGTATTTCCTCTGGGTCCGGTCCTGCAGAACTGTTCTCTTCATAGACCATGCCAGTTTCTTCCAGCTAGGTAGTGCATAGCTCCTCAAACTTCAGTTTGCCTCAGACTCACCCAAGGAATCCAGTCACGTGTAGGTTGCTGGGTCCACACAGGGGACTCTGAGTCATTAGGCTGGGGGTGGGGGGCTGGGGAGAAAGGGGGCCTGAGAATTTGCATTTCTAACACATGCCCACGTTCCTTTACCTCTATGAGCCCAGTTTCTTTATTATTAAACCAGGGCAATAATACCTCCTTTATGGGGATGTCGAAAGGATTAGAAAAAGGTAAGATATGGAAATATATTCAAAGCTTTAAGCCCCTAACAAATTTAATGACTACTAATTCCCACGATGGCGATTGCGCATTGTGGAAAGAAGGCTTTCTGAAGATGCCACCAGGGCAGTCTTGAGGAAGCAGCAGAAATTAGCCGGGGAGGAAGGGAGTGAAGGGTGTTCCCAGAATAAAGAGCAGTGTTCCGTGCCCAGTGCCTGAAAAACACAGCCAGTTCAGAAAGCTGCCAGAAGTTACACTTGGCTGAAGCAGGTTCACGGATCATGTGTACATAAGCAGCAACTTGATAACAAGGGCCTTTTGTGCTGTTAAAAAAAAAAAAAAAGAATGAAAAAAAGAAACAACGGGCCAAAATGGAGTCACCCTTGCTAATCACATCGCCAATCCAAAACTTAATAACCAACATCACTGTAGCTTCGGCCTCTCCCAGGAGGGGAATTTTAAACCAATCTGTCTGAAATTTTCTGGTCAATACTTCGGTGGAAGTTAGATCCACGGG
Organism: Mormoops blainvillei; assembly: GCA_004026545.1. Taxonomy (NCBI): domain Eukaryota; kingdom Metazoa; phylum Chordata; class Mammalia; order Chiroptera; family Mormoopidae; genus Mormoops; species Mormoops blainvillei. The sequence goes on along the minus strand of PVJD01017602.1, from coordinate 5,411 downwards.
AATAGATGAAATAGCCCAAGGAGTACAAAGCATGAGAGAAAACCTGAGGACTGAATTCTGGGAAAAACAACATTTATGAGTAATCCCTAATGGAGCTGAAGTCAAGGTTAACGACTGTGGGCAGGGCCTGAGTTTCCTGTTCTCGTAATATCTGTAATCAAGCACGCTCTGGTTTCACTGGACATCAAAGTCAACCTTGGTCAGTGGCACCCACAACATCCAAAGCAGCACTTAGAAGTCCGAAGCAGTGTAAGAAAACATCGCCAAGGGGCCACAGGGACCGCGCAGGGAGCTAGGAGGAAGGCACAGGCCGATAATAATGAGGGGGTGGATGTGCTCGCCACCACTGTCCCCTCCTCAGGACACAGGTGCCACAGTCCCTCTAGAAGCGAGTCCAGGACCACCTGCCCCACTCGGTCATCCTCTAAGATGGGTCTCTTCTCCAAAAATTGTTGCATAACTGAGACCCCTAGATTTGCCAAAACTCAGGAGTCATCTGCTGGGAGAAAGACATTGTAAACCATGGGTTGCCACAAATGTAAGCACTGTTCCCTTTTCTCTGCCTTAAGACAAGCAAGATACCCACGTGAGTCCTATTTCACGCCGCCCAAGCTGTCCCACTGGGCTGGGGCACACCACCGCAAACCGGCAGGATCCCGCAGCGGCCGAGGTCTGAGCTCGCCTTTCTGGCCACAGGCTTCAGAACTGCCTGACTCACCGGAGGACAAATGCCCTGCCAGGCTGGGCAAGGGGAAGGTAGATAACTAGCACGGGCCTGTGCTCTCTCTACGTGGGCCCGAACAGCAGAGCAGCAACTGGAGAAGCTCACGGCGAGGGGGAAACACCCCGCCTTACCCGGGGGGTCCCAGGTTGGCCCTCAGTCCCGGGCGTTCCTGTGTCGCCCTGTCTCCGCTTAAGGAAATTCAGTACTTACAAAGATACAAGCAGTCAGACACACTGGGGCAATTTCATCTATATCTGTGCCTTCTCCCCCCTACAGTGTGAATTCAAGTAGGAGTTTATTCTAATTTTAGGAAATACATTATGCAAAAAATGAGGCGCACCGGCATGGGGCCTAGGCCTTCCCAAATAATTAACAAGCCTCGTTATTCCCAAAGAGGTCTTCTTAGAAGAAAACCTGTGGCCTAACTTTTGAAGAAGTGGCCCCGTCCTAATTTCACAGAGATCGGGCCTGAGGTGTGGACGTTCGGGGAGGGGACTGAGCTTTGATAGAATTGTCACAGGCTAGGGAAACACAGGAAATGTTTAGTCAGAAGGAACGAAAACACAGTGTACGGATGGATATCTGATCTCCGTAGACCTATCTTTATTATAGCTGGAGGGGGTAGGGTGGGAGAAGCAATTCTAAAACCACCAGACTGTGGAAACAGGACCGTAGTGGGGCACAAGGCCTTCCCCCGGGAGGCATGGCTTCTCCGGCACTCGGGAACACCTGCGTCCCCCTGCCAGAGGCTGTGGCATTCGGGACCTTAAGTACCTTGACCTGGAACATACTATTCTCACAGGCTGCACCTGTGAACTTCCTGGAAAGATTGGTTCCCATTTGAGATGACTTCTTGAAGCGCTAAGACTTTAGCTGTGGGTCTAAAGAGACCCTCTCCCAAGGCGGTGCCCCATCACACAAGAGAATGGAAAGTCCTAACGGTTCCCAAGAGGATGGGAGGGGGCTGGTGGGAGCTTACACAGGCCTGTGGTCTTTTCTAAGTTCCCTCTGAGGTTCCCCCTGAAGTTCCCCAGGTGGGCTTGACCCTCTAGCTGCCAATCCAAGGCTGAACTTTAAGGCCCAAGCCAAGCAGTAAGAAAGGTTTCTCTACCGTGTTGTTTTATAGGTAAATACCATCTTTACAGAGAGGACTGGCTCGTAGAAGTCCCTTGACCACCTGCTGTGGAGGTAGAAAAACTCTTCTTCTCAGCACTCAACACTGATTCAACCCGTACTGGTGGAATTAGGTAAGAATCTACTTTGGGGGTGTTGGGACAGTTCCATTTGTTTGTTTGTTTGCCATGGGGCACTTTGCCAAACGCAACCTACACAGGCATGCTATATATATATAAAGGCCCAGCTGCTCAGGTGGCATTAGGAGCAGGTCCTTTCTGGTTCCCTTCCTTCCTCGGCTCCCCCTGCCCCTCTGAGGCCCCCTGTGGGTCACCTCCTGGGACCCCCAGGTCCTTCCGTGCTCCGCTGGGGAACACAGACTGAATACCACGAAGCGTCTGCTCCCGGGTTGGATTCCTATGCAGCAGTAGGGTTGGTGAGCAGAGCAGCCCCCTTGTCAGCAGAGCCCAGCACAGTCCACTGCTCCACAGGGCACGACGACAGAGGTCTCTAGAGGACCTCTGGTGTGAGGCCAACACGACACGACCTGGCGGCTCCCCCCAGCGCAGGAGCTGGGGCTGGGTCTCTCGGTGTCTCATTGCATGAGCCCCAAGCCAGGAAGAGCCTCGTTGGGCTGCCCCCCTGGACGCCCTCTAATATTCATTGTCAGCAAGTACGAATTAGGGGCAAATTCCAGGATTACACCATTGGGCTGAATTGATCATCTCAGGATGAATGCGTCCCTAATGCTTACCCCAAAAGCTGATTAATGCATCCTGATTTGGGAGGAAGAGAGAAGGGCCACCTTAGTTCCAAGCATCTTGTGTCAACAATCCACTTTAGGCTCTGTATTTGCCACTTCCTGAATAATTAAAAGTCAAGGTCAACGTGTCACTGAAGGAACCTATAATTAACATCTACGCATAAGCATTAGACTCACTAAATTGACTCAGATTGTTCTTAAAAGGGTGGTAGGAGAGATACAGCTTGGCCTCGATTTTTATTTAGGGAAGCAGCTTTTTGCGTTTTCATAATCTTTTTCTTCTATAAGGAGATAAGAGCACATTTAAGGTAAAGTTCCTGCTTAAATGACACAACCATCTCATAGTTGGATATCACAAGGCTTTGAGGAAGTAGCAATGTCATGACCCACTCGGTAGCTAATGGAAGAAATGCCATATATTATAAAATCCTGCACCACATTCTTTTCACAAGAAAGGAAATTGAGGTCCAGGTGGGTAAAGGCACATCCTTCAGATCACAGGGCTACCTAGTAGGCAGACAAAAACGAGAACCCCCATGTTTACAGCTCCAAATGCAGTGCTTTCCCCTGCACCTCCTGTCATAACAGCAAGGGCATTACGGCCAGAATTGCTGCTTTGCTTGCAGAGTAACTGCCACAGCATTCGTCAGACACACGTATGTGCGGCTAATGAAGAAAGCCTGCATCGGTTATGCCCTGCACACGTTTGCGATGAAAGGAGAGGTTCTTAGGCTTTCCCATGCCCCCTTCCTGGGTGGGACCTCTGTGGACAAGCTGGCGGGCCTGGGCTGTTTCCGAAAAGCCAAAGAGAGTGGGAGGAAGGCCGGGACATGGGGGAAGGAGGCATCTGAGATAGCCCAGTGGTTCTCATCCTTGGAGGCATTAGAATCAGAGAGATTTTTTTTTTTTTTAAGTGCCCATGTTGGGCTACACCTCCAGAGATTCTGATTTAGTGGACTGGGGGTGGGACCCAGGCACTGGCAATTCCCAAGCCGCCTTTGGCGATGCGGTGTGCAGATAGGGTGGAGAGCCGCTGGAGAGCAAGGTCTGGGCGCAGGCAGCGCTGGACTCAAAATCCCCAGCCCCGTCACTCAGAGCTCTTCTGTCTGAATTTCCCCTATTATATATTTTTTTTAAAAAAAAAGGAAAGGAAAAACAAAAATCCTGTCCTACTGGGTGGCTGTAAACATTAGATTAGTTTATAAAGCATATGGTTGTTTCTTAATAAACTCCCCTCTTCCTTCCTTTAAAGAAGTAACCTGAAATCACCCAGCGAGAGGGAGCAGGTGAGGATAATTAGAGGGGCCGGGCTCTGCGAAAGGCCTCTGGCACGGGATCAGCGTATCAGAATTCTTTGCTACCTTCCGCTCTCTCCTTTTTTTCTGGGAGAAATATGCGTGCCAGTCAATGGCCAGACAGACTCAGTTGGCCAGGACGAGGGTTCTGCCCTCTCAGTGATGTGCATTACTTTGGGCCAGGAGGCTGCTGTGTACTTCCGCTGTATAGGTTTTCTGCTGCGGGCATTAGACTATCAGGAGAATATTTGTAAGGTAAGAGGGTAAAGACAGGAGAAGATTGGCCAGGGGCAGGGGCATAGCTCTTCTCTCTGTCAGATACATCTTGGCGTGTCTTCTACCTGCGCGCAGTGATTTTCTGCCAAGCCAGCCCTTACAAGATTGCCTCAGTGAGTTTGCAAATAATTCAGCATGGCCATCGGATCCCATTTCCGTTCTCATCTCTGAGCACACAGCCTATGGGAAATTCTGGAGGCAGGGCGTGGGGCTGGAATGAGTAAATAGCAACATTCGATGCCTTTGGCTCTTGGAGCCACCCTGGGCTCAGAGGCAAAAATTGTACCCTAGGCTTGATTTTTCTTTATTCCTCTTGCACTTCACAAGCTGAAGGAAATGGTGGGGGGGGGGGAGGTGGCAAGAATCAGAGCTCTTGCCTCCTGGACAGCTCTGCTCCTGACCACTGGTTGGCATCAACCTGCATCCAGCGGTGGCCCAATAGGGTCTCCCAACCCCAGCCAAGGGGGCTGCCTCTGCTCCGTCATGGGGGTGGGTGTGGCCTTTCATTCTTGTGCCTGCCTTTGTGCAGAGCTCCCGCCCAGGCGCCGGGCCAGCTTCCTGGGTTCAGTTTCTTTCCCAGTACCCACACCCAGGGCTGGGTTTCCCAGTGTTCCAGCTGCAGAATCTCCCCCAGGCAGGAAGCTCTGTCCCCAGGCGTAACAGTCTAGCGCAGTTGGGAGAGATGGGCAGAAGCATGATATGCGGAGGTGATGGTGGTCTTCACTGCAGCACCTTGTCCACCATGGCGGTTGGCAGCTCTCTGCCATGGATTCCTAGAATATTCAAATGGCAGGATGGCGCCGGATCCCCCCGCCCATGGACTCGGGGTCTTTCTCCCTTCCCTCACCCAGAATTCCTAGCCCCGTTCCCTGCAGTCCTCAAGCTCATGAGCCATGCAAGGGTGCAGCTATTTTTTACTAGAGTGTGAAAGATTCTCAGGCTACAAATTATATTTAGTAGAGGTTAAAGTTCATGTGACGCAATCGGTAGGGCACAGGATGAAATCATTAAACAACCTGTGGGCTTTTGTAGTCCTACTCTTTCTCTCAATTCCTCCTGCAAATACCTTAAGCCACGGGTTCCCAACCCCTGGGCCAGACTGTTAGGAACCGGGCTCACAGCAGGTGAGTGGTGGGCGGGTGAGAGCAAGTGAGCAAAGCTTGGCTTGCACCTGTCTCCACAGCCCCGCGCCCCGGTCTGTGGGAAAATTGCCTTCCACGAAACCAGTCCCTGGTGCCCA
>PVJD01017601.1:0-16997 GCA_004026545.1 Mormoops blainvillei | reverse complement strand
GCTGCGGCCCTCCTGGCCTGGGACGGCTTTCGGGAACGCCCGCCCCCCGCCCCCGCCCTCCCCCGGTCCCAGCCGCACGTGCGCATGTACCCCGTCGGGGACGGCTGAGCCCCGAACGTGTTACCGGGGGCGCCGGCAGCTTCTGGGCCGGACCGGCCGTGTGGCCGATGCCTGCACGCGTGGACCGTTTACGCGCACGTCCGCCCGTTTGTTCGCCTTGTTACCGTGTACCCTCGGCTTTGTAACCTTTCCGTTTGCCTGTCACCCTTGGTTGCTGGGTGTTCAGCCACTGTGTTCTTTCCTTAGCCGGAAGGGTTCTGTATCCCACGTCTTGTCGCCGTTCTGAGTCTTTATCCTGTTTATCTTGTTCATGTTGTGGACTTGTACTGCCTTATCTTGCTTTCTCGTCAGGAGGAGCTCTGTTTTTATAAAGTCATGTGTCATGGGACTTCGTCTTTTGGGTTCTCCTCATGATTGATCCCCTCTGCTCTGGTTAGGAAGTGTTATGGCCACAGCCTTTTTTGCGAATGTTCTCTCTACATAATTATATCCATGATAATGTACTTCCCGGAGCCTCGATGCCATTCACGTATGTTTCCTTGACTCTGCGCTCCCAAGTGATGGGCATGTCCTGATACCAGCCCTCCTGAACACCAGCCCTTTTGAGCAAGCGCCCACTCGAGAAGGGGACTCTTTAAAGACCCTCCGCTCGGGTCATGGGCTTCCAGCTCTGGGTCATCGAAAGCATAAACTTCTTGAGCGTTGACCCTCCCCCTGAACAGGGAATCCCTGGTCGTAAACTAACCATCTTAGAATGTCCTAGGTGTTAGTCACTTGATGACAGCTCATATGGAAAGGGAGTCAGGGTCAATCCATGTGACCTCAGGGAAGGCAGTTGGGACTCGGGGTCGAACTGTGTGGGGTCCTACTTCCCATCATGGTGAGAAATGACTTTGCATAATGACAGCTGTGCTCCTGTGTGGGCTGGGGTAGCCCCCCACTGAGCACCCTGCGTAGAGCAGGGTGCTGGGGGGTGCTGGGGAAGAGCTCATGGCAGACCTGGTTCTCTGGTCTGATGGGCTCGGCTTGGGAGCCTTGGAGGTGTGTGATTCCAGGGAATTCTGAAAGGCTGAAAGCAGCCCCGTGATGCAACTCTCAGCCTGGCCGTATTTTTGTATTTTTTATAAAAACTTTAAATGGGCTTTAAAGTAAAGGCGTTGCATTCACCTCCAGAGCCTCCCTGGCCATGAGATCCATCGGGATGGGGCTCAGCAAGCCAGGACCAGGGGGAAGGAGGTGCAAAGGCCACCGGCACCCTTGCACCCTGCTCCGGGCGGAATGCCCAGTTTTTGTCCCAAACAGGTGGAATCTGGTCTCATGACGACCCAGGTGTCCAGACAGATGCCCCGGTCACCTTGTTTTCCCAGGGACTTCATGGACTTCACTTGCTTCAGGTGAGTAAACAGAGAAAGCGAATCCCCGGAGAAGCCCCAGCTGCGTCACTGAGAGCAGTTGCACTCCGTCTGCATTCGCTGCTAGCTCTGCTCCCCTTTCATGGCTGGCTCGCTCCTGCGGAAGCAGGCAGAGCCCACCCCAGAGCTCCAGATGTTGCGGTGAGCTGCAGACCCCCATGGCCACTAGCCCTGGGGTGTGGGGAGGGGGCTAACAGATCAGCAACCTGAAGCAGGGCCGCACTAATCCAGCAAGGCCAGGCAGGCAACGGGCAGAGTGCCCGTCCCAGGCATGGGACATGACGCCGAGTCCTGTCAGAGGCGCCCTCATCCTGCCAGGCCAGCTGCACCTGCCTCTGGGGCCTCTTTTATGAGCTGGGGGAGGGGTGCAGCTTGCAGAACAGAGGTGGCTTAGCCCAGCCACCTGCCAGGGAGCCCCAAGACTGCAGGGGCCCTGACAGACGGGCGGCAGTCGACACGGCTCATGTCGTGAGCATGGGGGCCCCATGGTTAGAGCTCGCCGTGATCAGCAGCCCAGATGCCCACCGTGCTCTGACCTCGGTCTGGAGCCCCTAGCTGGATGCTTGGGGCCTGGTCTGCCAGCGGAACCAGCGTCGCTCAGACGAAGAGATGCCTCCCACCCAGCCGGGTCACTCCAAGTGCAGTGGGCGCGCACCCTCGCAGAGCCATGGTCCCTGTGCAGGCCGGCCCTGTGGACAGCGACGCTGAGACGACTAATTCGGTAGCCGCAGTGCAGGTAGCAGCCCCACTCCCTCCCACACTCGCCCTCACCGTGGGAACCTGCACTCTGTTGCCCCTTGCTGTGTCACCGGGGAAGCCTGTCACGGTCTGTGTCCTGATTGCCCCTCCCTGCTTGGGTCCCCATGTCACCAGACTCCCCTTCACTCGCCCCTGTGTGCCCCCACACACTCCCATCTGCCATGTGCACGCAACACGAACCAAGAGCCTTTCCTTTGGTCACTACGCCTTCCTCTCTCCTCCCCTTCCTTACAGGAAACGCCACACAAGCGTGTTGGGCTGGCCTCTCATTTCTGGATCCCTCCACACACGGCATCCCCCAAAACACGGAACACCTTCTCCTCAAGCCATGGGCTCCTACCAGGAAAACTGAAATCACATTGGGACATTTAAAGAGAATCGCTCATGCAGGGAATTTCTTAGAGTCTTAGGAGGTAGTGAGAAGAATGTATGGCCCAGAGGTGAGTGACATGGAGCCCTACTGCCCTTGGGGAGCCAGAATCTCACCCCCAGGAGCCAAAGCCCAAGATTCCACCCCCAGGTGCCCACCGGCAAGGGCGCACCCCTAGGGACTCACCACCAGAGACCCACCCCCAGGTGTCTACCTCTAGGCAGTTCTCACACGTGTCCCCCTTATCTTCTCAGTCAGTACAGGGTAGACGGCTGGTGTGAGGCCGAGTTGTCCAGAGGAGATGGACTATTATGGGGAAGTGACCTGGGCTTCTGAGGGAAGCCACCTATGGTATGAATAACCTCATGTCACAAGTAACTAAATTCTCTGAGACTGTGAGGCCACAGCTACTGGACCAGGCTGTTGGGAGGATTCGGGAAGATCCTGTGGTCAGAGTCTGACCCTTGATGATCGCAAGCTCCTTGCCCCTTGGTCATCAAGGGGCAGCACGACGGCCTTGACTTTCACACCCGTATTTATTGACATTAACCTGGAACAAGCATGGAGACGGGCATCGTGGACTCAGATGAAACTCCTCGTCTCTGTCCTGGACAGAGCAGCCGGTCCCGGTGACAGCCGCGTGTCACGGCGACTACCCTGCATCAGGAGCCGTCAGAGTCAGTGGGGCCCGAACCCCATGTGGGAGCCCACAGAAGGTCACGTGTGCTCTGAGACCTGAAGACAGAGTGGAGTTAGCCAGAGAAATGTCGAGGGACTGGAGAAGGCTCTCGGCCAATGGCGTGTGTGCGTGTGAAGACCGGGAGCAGAAGAGGGACAGTGCATGGCAGTCCATACAAGGCTGTGTGCACGTGCGCCCGCGTGTGCGTATATCTCTCTGGCGTCCGAGTAGAGGCCACTTCTACGTTTCTCCTGTGGAGCGCTCAGCACATCATAGCTGTTGGCTTTGTGTTCGTGCACGCGCACAGTGCGTGTGCTCACTGCAGCCTGGGGTCCTCGCTCAGCGCATGGCCCCTGGAAATACAAGTTACTGTTCTCGGCCCATGTTGTCTCGTGGACCCTGCTGCTGTGGAGGCGCAGGATGGGCAGGGCCAGGGCCAGGGCCACTCATGCCCCGGACCACGTGGCTGCTTCCTCGCGCCGTCTCAGCTTGGCCGGCGTGGTTCTTTGGTCAGATGCAATATCCTCCTTCTGTCCTCCTTTTAAACTCCAGGCTGGTCATGTGAGGGCTGTCCTTACCCTCGACACCCCATAGCAGCGGGGTCCCAAATACACAGCAAGCTCACACTGTGTGTTTTGAACAGAGTTGCACCACTTCCCGGCTTCAGAAAATGAACTTGGGATTTAAAAAGGATGAGTTTGGTTCGGGTAATTAAACCCACGTGCATGTGTGAGCAGGTGTCTGTGTGCACTGAATGAAGAGATGGAGGGAAGCATGGTTGCAGAACGGGCTAAGTTTAGAAAGAATGTCCCAGAAAGGACACTGCAGCTGCTGAGTTGGCTTGATTTCTCCCACCAGGCCAGCAGCAGGATCACTCGCCGCCTCGGGCCATGAGTGTTTCAGGGCCGGTCCTTTCTAGTAGATGCTCACCGCTCAGTAAGTGCTGAACCAAACTCCATCTTCCCTTCCTCCCTCCACAACCCGTCCCCACTTATCCATGTGTTCAGTTCACTGAAGGGGATGGAAGAGAGTTAAAGTAACCCAGAGAGGGAGGCCATGCCCTGAAGAGCCCCAGTGTCACCACGTCCCCGAGGAGACTGCTGGGTCAGTGAGAAGAGGCCCCGTCTCTCTGCCATCAGTGTTCTTGCCCAGCCAGGTGCACGTCTGGGCCTCAGCGCCAAGCTTTTCCTGCAGCTCCTGCTTTTTCATGTGCTCTCAGCATTAGAAAGAATTTATGTCTCATCAGGAAAGCCGTGTTCAGGCTGCTGCAAATCACCTGCTTTGAACAGGGCTGTTGCCAGCCAAGGCTAGATCTAAGCCATTAATGGGAAGCAGGTCACATAATTAAGGAATAAGACATGATTGGCCACGATGCCTTGGGGACCATGTGTGAAGGTTGTGGGGGTCACGTGTGAAGGTTGCCATTCAAGGAAATAATGGGCTTTCAGGCCTTGAGGTGTTCAGGTGACCCCATTATACCTTAATCTAATAAGATCCACGTGAAATGATGGGTCACTGCCTCCCACTTCCGCATGGAGGCTCCATTGGACTCCACTCTGTGGGCTACGAGCTCTGAAAAAGAAAACACAAATGTAGCACTTATCAATGTCGAGTACAAAACCTTGCAAAACTGTCGGAACCGGTCAGTTTTCATTGGTCACGGGAGGTTATGTCACAGCAGCTGCTCTGATTTGCGTGGGGTTGCCAGGAAATTTGGGGTGGTTGTCTACCCGGAGGGATACAGCCATTCTCAGAGCCGAGTGCCCTGCTTGAAGTCTATATAATTTATAAGTTACGCCATATCTCCTTTTGGGGGGGGCCATTTATTGAAGATGCAGTATTGGTTGCTGATCCACCTTCATAGTTAAAAACAGAAGAAAAATTATTCTTAACATAATCAATGGAATTAAAATGGTGCCATTTCTCCAGAAACTAGTCTGTCAAGTTCTCTCCAAGCCGAACACAGAGCTACCACTTGGCCCATCAGTTCTAGGTGGCTGCCTGAGGGACGTGAAGACACGTGCCCCCACAGAAACACGCACACACACCCTCGCGGCGGCATACTCTTAAGATCCAGAGTGTAGAAACAGCCCACAGGTCGCTCAATGGACAGACGGATAAACCCAGCACACTATATCCCTGTCATGGGATAGTATTCACCACAGAGGGCAATGCAGACCCACGGGGAACCCAGACAGGTTCTGAAAACACAACACTCAGGGAGAGGAGCTAGACCCAAAGGGCCCGTGCGTGTGCCCGCTTACGGAAGTGTCCGGGGCAGGCAAGCCCACACAGATAGAGAGCAGGTTAGTGGTCACCGGGCACTGGGGGAAGGAAGGTATGGGGATGATGCTGAGGAGTTTCGAGTTTCTTTGTGGGCTAATAAAAATGTTCTAGAATCAAATAGTTATTGTACAACCTTGTGAATGCACCAAATGCCACTGAACTATACACCTTAAACGAGTGACTGGTATGGTATGCAGATTATCTCAATTTAAAAGTTCGGGGCATTTTCCATAGGTGAGGTTTATGAGTTTTCAGCTTAAAAAGACCGATTGAGTCCCCCTCGAAACGGAGCTCAAAGGAGCTTGACATTAAAGGACGTTACTGTGAAATCTAAGGGCACTGGGGACGAAGACTTGAAGCCCTCCCAGTGAGGCAGAAGGGAAAGGACTCCTGCAAGGCGTGGGGCCTCCAGTGTGGCAGCACGTCCGTGTGGACCAGCTCTGGGGTCCGTGAGTCATTCTGCTGCTGAGCTCACAGGCCCTCGCTCCCTGCCTCAGGCCCCTCAGTCCGCAGACTCTTCCACCTGCAGACGGGGAGCACAAGGACCCTTGTAACTGGAAATGGATAGAGTTAAAGATATTTTCCTAAAATGCTGAGAGCAGAATGAAAGCGGAGCAACTCTGCCCTGCGGTCACAACTGTTGGGAGTCTCTCATTGCCAGGTGTTGGAGGAAGTGACTGGTTCTTCCTTCCGAAGTCCTAGGACAGGGTCCCCTACATCCAGGGCTCCACTGTCCTGTTGATATCCTCACATCTGGTGAGGACCTTTCCTATCACAAACGTTCAGCCCAATGTTTGAATCAACCCCATGATCCAAATGAACCGGTTGTCAAGTCTAGGTTCTCATTATTCTCACAAAAGTGTGCTTATTTGTCCCACAATGTGCCCCCCACTCCTCGCCACACACGCACGACGCGCACCGTTATCTTCTAAAGCACTCATATTTTATCCACATGGAAGCACTTCCCATCTGTCCTCTAGGCCCAGTTTCCACTCACCCCCACCCACTGCTGCCAGGACAGCTCGACGACACTGGGCCAACAAACCACCCCTGACCCCAGTGCCTCAGGGCACTTCTCCCTCATAGACAGGGTCCCCCAGGGGAGTAGGCGGAGCTCCACCCTGTGCCATCCAAACTCAGAACCCCAGGCTGAGGGAGGGGCCACCAGTGGTCCCCCGCCTGCTCCAGAATGGAGAACAAGAGGATGATGGGTCCCCCAGTGGCATTTGGAGACACCTGGAAACAGTCACAGGTTTATATGTCATTTCTTCTCTCCTGCACTGGTCAGAGAAAGTGGCATGGCCTTGCCTAACCGTAAGGACATGAAAACCAGAGTCAGACGAGCCCCTGGGAGTATCAGCTGATCACCACTACTGGCCACCACGACCTCGGTGCTGTTCCCGTCACACGTGCATCGGCCTCCAGATGGCGCCCCTTCCAGCAAGAGCGCAGGATTCCGGACTGGACTCCGTGGGTGGAGGGCACTGCCCTGCACGGAACACCCATCGGGAGGCCCAGGGGCGGCCATGGCACTGGCTCAGAAGCAGCTCAGAGACGTGCTTTGGCTCCGGGCGCACGCCAGCCGAGGGAGCGCGAAGGCGTTCCTGAAACATTCTTTCACCTCGGCTTTAGCATTTGTCAAATGAAGAAACGGTGCGGACAGCGACATACAAAGTGTGGACAGAAAATCGTTGGTCAAGAAACCCCTGGCAAAGGCGTCAGAGCAGAACGCAAAGAGGGACAAGAAAAATGCAACACCGAAGGCAAGTCATGGGGCAGGAGCATTACCTCCCGGGGTCGGGAGTGAGGGGCCGGGGGTCAGGAGTACGGAGCGGGTCAGGGTGAAGGTCAGAAGGTTAGGATCAGTGTCGGGGTTGGGGTCAGGGTTTGACCCCAGGATTGATATCATGGTTAAAAGATCAGGGTCAGAGTTTAGAGTTTAAGGGTCAGGATCTAGGGTCTTGAAATCCTCATTCAGGGTTGTTAGGGTTTAGGATTTTGGATTAGTGGTTAAGGTTAGGGTTAGCATTAAGGTTACGCTTAGGGTTAGGGTTAAGCAGGACTCACCCAGGGATACATATGAGTCAGGGGTTCAGCTGGATCATCGGTTTTCTGTCTCCCAATCCTTGATTCTGATAGTGGAAGAATGAAAGGTCCGCTCTGGTCACTGTTTCAAATCCAGCTGGACCTCAGTCTGGGGCATGGAGGGCCTCACAGGTCATGTAGGGTGTGAGCATCCCCAGGTACCAGCACAGCCCCAGGGCATGAGGGCCCTCTCAGTAGACGCGTGTGGATTTATACAGCACTGGGCGCTACCTGCCCGCCACAGGTGCAGCACGCCTGAGGCCTGGCGGGCAGGAACGGGCTGTTTGGATCCCTCTTCCCACCCGAGGGAGCTGCCATAGACAGTCTTGGAAGGGACAGCCCCTGGCCTCTGACCACACAGGCAGCGCCCGCGGTCCTCCTGCTCAGGCCCGCCTGGGCCCCGCCGAGCCCCACAGCCATAGCTGAGCTGCCGGTGCTGCCGGGTGGTGGAACAGAGACTTGAGTGGCACAGAAGCATTCACGATGCCGCTACTTTAGGATGACTAGGCAGGGGCCGGTGCTGTCTGCTGAGGGGAAGACCAAGGGAGCAGCGAGCTTGGGGTGGGTGGGGAGTCCAGGATTTTATGTGGGCTGTGCCCGGGCTCAAGTGCCTTAGATGTCCGAGAGGACAAGAAAGCAGAACGGTCCAAATAGGGACGGAGCCTGAGACTAGGACGGGGCTTGACATAGAAACTCAGTGATCTACCTTACCTTGTGTTTATCTAGAGCCACGGGGTCAGCACCATGAATTCAGGCGTGCGGCCCTATGCGGGCCCACAGAAGATGCTGCCGAAGATGTTAGTGATCAGCTCTGTAAAACGTCGCCAAGAGGGGCCAAGAGGGATGGCTGCATGAGGAGGTCCAAGGACCCAACCCCCAGGGCCAAGTTGTCTTTTAAAAACATTTAAAGCCTCTAGAAATTGTCTTAAAGGCATATACCAAATAAATATATATTCAGAAAGAATATACTAACTCTCGGCGAGAACAGGGAAGGCCTATGGCACTGGAGAGATGGCCGGCCCCCTGCCCCCTGCCCCCTGCCCGCCCCTCCACCCCCACCAGCTCAGCTTGGCTGTGAAACACAGCGACGTCCTGACCCACGTGTGATATCTATGACTTAGTTTCATTCACAGGGGTTTCATTTTTCACTGTGGTTTTAGCATGTTGGCCTTTTCAGAAGCAAAGAGTATAGACAGTTGGAGCTCAATTACTTTATACTTATGCTGCAGTTCTTAACTTCACCACTTACAAACCCCTCATTTTCCTTAGTTGCTCTATTAGAGATGAATATTCTAGTACTTTCCATTTTATTTTACACTCACTAAGGAAGCACACTACGGGACTCCCAACTTCACTCTTAGCTCCGAAGTAGTACTTACAGGTTTGTAGACTTTGAACTTTTGGATGAGTGAAAAACCACCTTAGCTCTAGGTCACTGACAAAGCTCCAGTTGCCGACATCTGCACCTTCTGTGCGGCATGTGTGGCTACCACCCGGGCGAACAGGAAGATGATAATGATCAGATGCAGGCCAGTTCTTTGGAAATTTACCAAACTTCCCTGTGTCTATTTCAGATCAATGACATAGGGCTACTACTGTCTACCTAACAAATTTTATTAAAGAAAATAACAGGAGGTGTCTTACTTGAAAACCTAGTTCATACACAATGGTGATCAATTTCCCTTCATCTCATATGGTGCGATGATGATGGTAGCTATAGGAAATGCTGGGACCTGCAGGAAATGATGAGATCTACAGGAAATGCTGGGATATGCAGGAAATGCTGGGAACTGCAGTGAAATACTGGGATCTACAGGAAATTCTGGGGTCTGCAGGAAATGCTGAGATCTGATTTTCTAATTCACCCAAGCTTTCATCACTGAGTAAGAATTACCACATATGGGATAGTTTCTGAAATTCATCTGATTTCAACATGTTAAGAATGTAACTCATTAATCACATTGCTGTAGTGTTTGCCTTCTGAGAAGCCAAAGTTGCAAATTCTCACAAGGAAGTGCAACTTTCCGGTGCCCGTGTAAACCAAACAACATTTTAAATAAAATATTTCATTACACTTTAAAAAAATATTTAACCTCATGACTCATTTAGTGATCTTCAGTGTAGTGAACTTGGTAGGTTAATACCTGGCTAATTAAGCATCAATAACCTTTATTAACGTGCTTTCCCCCACTGCATACAAAATAAACCATTACAAAATATAGTCAGTTATCAGGAGCAGACCAAAGCCACTGAGCAAGTAGACTAGCTATAAAAAGAAGTTTATTAAAAAAATAGACCACATATGTAAACATCTTTTTCATTCACGAGGCTTCATAATCCAGCCTCAGGCCCGGGCCTTGCACCTCTGAAGTGGAGCACCTTCGGCGTTGACTGATCAGTTTACGTTACCTTTCAGTGAGCTCAGAAGTTGATACGAAAATAAATAACCAGATTGCGAAGTGTACACACAAGAAATCGCAAATGTACAACAGATCTTGGCAGAAAAATAGCCACCTGTAGGCACATGTGAGAATAAGTCCTTGTGTCGTAATTATCTTTTTAAATGGCTTCTTTTCTAAATTCTTTATAACACAGAGTTGGCTAACATTAAGCTAAACAGGAAGAGGAACAGATGGACAAGACTGACGGACACCCTCCAAGCGCCCCCACCCCCACCCCACGCAGCATTTTGGTAGAAGCAAAACTGAGAACGTAGTTTCTGTGCTTCCTCCATGTGCTACTTCAGGCACGTATCTCCTTTCCTTCCAGCTGGAAGTGACACGCCCCCAAATGACAGAGTACGAAGCAGCCAACCACAGTTTCAAATGTGATAAAATTTGGAGGAAACTAAATCTCAATGGCCTAATTCAGCATCCACCCAAAAGTAAAGCCAAATCATAGAACGGACAGTAATCCAACAAAACGCAGTAAGTACCTGAGATTTTGCTGCAAGAACCTTAAACGCAAGATTGTGTTCTTTAAGGCAAAATATTACTCGAATCCTTCCGTGCCCATTTCGTCATCTGCTCAAGGCACACGTGCAAGACGACTAAGGGCTCCAAAATGACCAGATAGAATTTTTCGCGTTTTCTATGGGCAGATATTTTACTACACGACTTAATTTAAATTGCTGGCATTTCAGTTATTCAGTAAACCTTAACTAGGGTAAAATTCTAAATAATCAACTAAGATTTGTAATTTATTTTTTCATTGTATGGAAAATTTTAAATATTTCTTGTCTGTCATCTGAATAACCACATTCTAGCAACAGAAGGCGAACAAAAGAGAGTCAGCAGAAGAAACCCAGGCAAATTTGCAAGCTTCTGAGTAGCCACTTCTGTTGTTTCATAATTCAGTGGTCTCTTTCTATGATTTCTAAGTGACTCACAATTTTAAATCATTTAATATCCTGATCCGCTATCCGAAGATCCATTTTATAAGCCCATATCTGAAAATAATCTGTAATACATTTGTCCTTTCCACCATATCAGCTTATCTCAATAGATGTCTAACATTTCATTCACAATTAAATTAAGTGTGAAATAAGCATATCATACTAAAATTTTAACAGTGCTGCTGTTTCTTGACTTGGCAGTGTTTCTATCTGACTGTATTTGGGATTTTTAGATAATTATACATTTAAATAGAGAAAAATAAAATTAAATGACACAAATGTCTACAGTACATGATACATGTGTCAATTTTTAAAAATTCTGCTACAAAATGGAAAGGTTTCACACTTCTGAAGACCAGATAAATGGCTACTGATGAAGGATCCTTTCGACCGGAATAACCCGTGGATGGATGTCTCTCAGGACTACAATCAGACAGTCAATGTCTGTGTGCACCTAAATGTCAATGACTGATTGTGTAAAAATCTATTTTGGAGTTTGAATGGATAAAATTTTTATAAGTTACATTCAGTAAAACTTTTATAAGTTACATTCAGTAGATTTTCCTCAAAGAGAGAAATAGTGCATAATTTAGGTGAGAATTGGACATACTGATGCATTATAAACCTACTGTTGAGTCTAGGTACTTTAAATAGGACGCTGTATCTATTCTAGTCATCATTAAAAAAAATAGACACCTTACTAATATCACATTATTCTTCTTGGCTTTTTGTTGCACAAATGAGAGAGAGAGAGACAGAGACAAAGCTAGAGGTAGGGATAAAGAAAGAAAAAGGAGAGGGAAGGGAAAGGAAAAGAAAAATAAAACAAAGGCAGGCAGGGAGGGCGGGAGGGGATACCATGACCTCATTACTTTCAGGCATGAACAGTCGAGGCCGTGACGAGAACAGCACCATTACGGTTGTGCTTCTGGTGACCGTTCCCAGCAGAGCTCTGCCCTGCTTCCTGTTTACACCGGTGTGTGTTACAAGTTATCAGGTAGGACTCCAGTGGACAAAACACTCTATGGAGACAGCTTACAGCGATCACGTCCACTGTTTTGAGAAGTTAGCCATCAGTGACCGTTGCGGTCACAGCTTTGGAAAACACAGCAGCATAAAACAATTCAAAGGTAGATACAGTGTTTTAATTTGTTCACCTTAAAAAAAATAAAGAAAAGGAAAGAAGCACTTGAACAACATAAGGCACTTAAGACAGGAATTCTTTCTCCAGTTGGTAGATGGACGGCCGGCTGTTTCTGCTCTTCATCCGGCACAAGGGCAAAGCGCTGTCCCTGCTCTGGGCCTCCGTGTCAGCATCTAGTAGGGAAGGCACATGCAGTGTAGTTCTGTCCTTGGCGCCGAGCGAACAGTGAGGGGTCGGTCCCGCGCCACCCAGGCAGGGGTTGGCTTGTGCCAGCCGAGGCTCTGTTCTGCCTGAGAAGGCCTGGAGGGGATCCGATGGGCGTCTTAGGGATGGGGCTCGAGGCAGAGGCACGGTGGTGACAGTTCTTTGTCTCCCAAGCGGGGCCTCGCTTGGCAGGTTGCTGTGAGGACAGGAGGGGGAGTGGGGCAGCCTCCATGCCTGCTCAGGGGACAGCGCAGGGGCTCCTGTGGCACCAGCTAGTTGAGAAAGAAGAGACAGTGTACGATCAGAGGGACAGTGACGTCTAAAACAATGCTCATTAAGAAAAACAACTAGGATGACAGTTCAATGATGTGATCTAAAGGGAGTTTCCAGAAAGAAACCTGAACACACACCTTTCGAAACTGTTAGGACATAATGCTTTTTGATTTCTTACGAAAAAGTGCTGCAAGACTGGAAAGAGGTCTTCAAACTATGGAAACTTCATCTGTAAATGGAGCCAAATTGTCATCAAAGTGCTTAGGCCAATAATCAATCGAACTGCTTTGTACACAGGGCAGATTCCAAAGTGGACTGGACTGGAATCAAGACTTAAAAATGATGGTTAGCCCTGGTGGGGTGGCTCAGTTGGTTGCAGCAGCATCCTGTACACCGAAAGCTTTCTGGCTCAATCCCCAGTCAGGACACATACCTAGGTTGCAGGTTCGATCCCTGGTTGGGGCACGTATAAGAGGCAACTGGTAGATATTGCTCTCTCACACCGATGTCTCTCTCTCTCCAATCAATACACTATCCTCAGTGATGACTTTTAAAGAATGATGGTTATTATGGTTAAACTTCACTTTCAGATTATGACTTAAAAAAACTCATGAAAATAGGAAAGCATTTGGGTTTTTACATGTCACCTGTTCTCTTTTTGTTCTGAAGAACTGACTTATTACCTCTCTAGCAAATAATCATTGGCTTGAAAAAATTAAGAGAAAAAGAATGTTTTCTTATTGATCATGTATCATAGAAATGTACAGTTGAAGCCTATATAACCTTATTAACCACCGTTGCCCCAATAAATTTAATAAAAAAAAGAACAGTTGCCTATGGGATTACTGTGCTAGGATTTCTCCTGGTACAATTATAAATTACTAATACTTTTCACTGTGTTACAAAAGACTAATAAACCAATTTATTTAGAGGCAATGAACAATAATCTGAAAAAAAAACAAACCCATGTCTAGGTGTGGTACTTATTGAGAAGAGGAGAAGAGAGAATGAAAGCACTTTCCTCCTTAACAAACTTTATAAGCAACCTAGAGTAACATGTTACAGCACAAAATGTAAGTTCCAGGCGCTTTGTCTCGCGTAATGCTCAGGGCAGATCTATGAGGCGGCTGTAATGATCTTCATAGAAGTTAATGGTCAGCCCCTATCAGCACCCAGTGTGCCATTTGCTTTTTATAGAAGACTCGCTAAACTCCATCAGGGCAGCGAGGCCCGGTGATGCGGGACACAGGTGCCCCGGGGCAGGCGAGATGACCAGTGTAGTGCCAGCTCTCCCACTAATTACTGGACAATGATTTGGACAACCTGTCTTCTCACCACGAGAGACTGTAGGGCAGTTATTCTGACATGAGCTTTCTGTTTTAATATCTATTATTTAAGTTACTGAAGTTTAATTATCCTTTTCCCAGAATCCAAATGATAGTTACATGAAAGACTAGGGTAAAATCTGAAGGTTCATATGAACGGTGAAAACAGGTGTGTAAGTGTAATCACTGGGAAATGCAATCACTTGTCAGACAAGGAGGTGACATTCCATGTGTCCAGTGGCTTCTGTACGTCCGCCCATAGTGCAGCCTACCTGGGGCCAGAGAAGCGCTTCCGTCGGACAGGGCCCGCCGGTGACCAGCTGCTCTTTCCTGGGAAGAGGTGCAGGCAGGCGCATCGCCACGGGTCTGCTCTGAGGCGAGAGGACAGGGGTGTCTCCGCACACCGCGATCGGCCTGGCGTCTTGGCGTGGAGGGTGGCTCCGGACAAACTCTTCCAGCGGCAGGGCAAACCTCTGCAGTGGGCGCGTCGGGATGCCCAGTGCCCTGTGTGCTGCCCCTGCACAAGTCTTTGCCCTCCATGGGCAGCAAGTACCTTGTGGAGAGGGAAGACCTGCAGGGCAGGCCCGTGGCGCCGGCCGGGGGCAGCAAGGCTGGGCTGACGGCGGGCGGCGGCTGGGGGCGATCGGGGGCGGCGGCGCGGGGCCTAGGCGCCCGCGGCAGGAGCCCCTCGCGTTTCCTCCGTTCTTCCCTGGGCCCTTGCTCCTCCGCGGCCTGCGCCCTGGGCAGCTCTCTGAGATCCATGCCCAGAGCCACGGAGGCCAGGAGCATGGTGCAGCCGTACAGGGCGGACTCCGTTCTCCTTCTCGGGGACCTGCTCAGGCTGCAGCTGGGCGTCATCTGGGGAGCGCCAGCCGTGGGGCTCCCGGAGGCGGCCTCCTCCCAGCTCTCCGCCTCCAGAGGGCTCTCTCTCTGGCCATCCCTCCCCGGAGGCGAATCGATGTAGGCTGGGCTGGGCGGTTTGGCCTGCTTTGGTTTTCTGTGCTCTGATCCGTCGGCGGAGAGTTTTGGTTCTTCACAAGCACCTAAAGGCACAGACACACGTGGTGGCGGCGTTTCACAAATCCTCTAAACTCTATGTGGAATAAAGCTACAATCTAATCAATACTCTCAATCAAACACACGCTGGAGTACTTTTCAGTTCAGCAGATGATTCACCCAGCCAGACTCTACGGGAGGAAGTTCTGGGTTCCCCCGGTACGGAAAATAAAACGACTGTAGAAAAAGTCTCTAGGGTCAGAAATGAGCACGCACATCCACAGGCCCAGCAGTTTATCAGACAAAATGTGCCTTTTTCCTCATCTCAATACATATAAATGTCAGACCCGTTATCTACACCTGGCCTGTGTGTGAAAGAACTGTCACACATCGGAGCAGTGGCCCTCAAAGTGTGTTCCTCAGCCATCCCACCCACATCACCTGAGAACTTGTAGAAATGCCAATCACTGGCCCACCCCGGACATGGAATGAGAAATTCCGGGGCTGCAGCCCAGCCTGTGTTTCAGAAGCCCTGGCTCAAGTTTGGGGGCCACTGCAAGGGAGGAAGGTGCTCCAAAGAGGACTGGACCCTGAAGGGTAACAAATTCTACAAGTTTGAGAGGATGAGATAGTTCTTATCACTTAGGTGCCTAACAGTAAGTGATGGGAACTACACATGCCTTATTCTGGTGTATGAATCGATCCACCATTGCATGTGTGTTCCTCCAATTATATTTCCACAATTACCTCCTGTTACACCTGAAACATGTTCCATCATCAAGACAAGCAGAATGCCAGCTTTTCTGCTGACAAGCCCCCGTTCTTCCCATGGGTGTCCCTTCTTCAGAGAGACCCCATTCTTCCTCTGTCTGTCCTCTGTCCTCTCTGTGAGACTAGCAACCCTAGCTCCCTGTCCCCTCAATACTTTCTGTCAAAGGACCACCTGACACTGACCCAGCCTAACCCTCCCCCATGGGACCTCGGATTCCTCCAGGGCCCGACAGCAGCACCCAGCTTCCTTCCTTTTATTTGCTCTCAGGTCACAGTCATGTGAGCATGTCCACAGGTGGCAAGCCTTCTGACCACGCTGACATTTATCTCCGGAGGGGTCTTCCCTGAGCGGTGCCTTTATCAAGTAGGCACAAAATGCACTTCGGTGAACTGAATGCACAGTACATGTCACGAATTGTAAATTATCTACTTGCTGTTTAAGCAGAAGAGGCGGGAGATGCTATGGTCCAATGAAGTCAATAGATTTCAGGGTACACGGGGCATTTCCTAACGTGGGCTTCCACACACCTTTCCTCATCAGGACACTATACGCTTGCCCCACCTCGAGTGGTCATGAACTTCCACTGATCCATTATAACCTCTCCCAGTCCGTCTCATGACCGACAACAAACACTGGTAGCCCCCAAACCAAAGTAAATATAATCAATATCCACATAAGATCAAACAGTCCTTTTAGGATAGATTTAGGCATTTGATAGATACTGAGTGCCTGCCAAATTCCAGGCACTGGGAGTAGAGTGGCCAACAAAACAGAAAAAAAGCCTCGTCTTCATGGAACTGACTTTCTAGTTTGGGAGGTGACAGAGAACACACGCATTACAGGTGTCAGTGAAGACAAGGATTTCAGGTAAGGGCCGTGAATAAACAGGAATGGGCATTAAGTAACAGGGATGAGGTGGGGTCCTACTTCCGGGAAGGTGGTCAGAGCAGGCTTTCTGGAAGCCAGGTGAGGCTTGAGCCGGGACACAAATGTTTAGAAGGATCTGGCCACAGAGGTGGGCGGTGGGAGGGGACCTTCCGACAAACAAATGTAAACCTTTTGCTCATTAACCTTCAAGTGAACTGCAGAGTTAGCTTAATGGGGGCTGAACTGAGTCAGCCAAGTATGTCCTTTGATTCCTCTAACTGTCCTTTGGAGGAGTTACTTATAGGGTCAAAACAGTCTAAGAAAGAAAAAAGCAGGATTACTTTTGTGATTAATCTCTCTATCTGGGCACT